>JARGYA010000221.1:0-234172 GCA_029204335.1 Mycena vulgaris
CTGGTACACTTAAGCAGCTATATACATGTTGAAACACTTGAGTGACGATTTTAGGCTGGATCACCACGTCCGACACATGAACGTATAATATATTACCTTCTTCCCATTTTGTTCCCACGCATGACCATCCGGTCCATCCCACATCAATGGCGGGAGTCGCCGCCGTGTATCCATCGGCTGTCAGATGACTGTCGTTGATTGAGGGTCGGATCTTGATGGCGAGGAGGATAGCTTCGAATTTCTAGCCAATACTGACACTCGAAGTCACCAGTAAGTAGGGATAGTAAATTGCGTCGGAAAACACTTGACACACAGTCTATATAAGGGGGTTTTTTTTTTTTGCATACGACCCGGTTCCAAATATGTCGAATCATTCCCATCAAGTAGCAAGCCGCTGGCGGTGCTTGCGTGCACCGGTACCGCTTTCTTGGTGCTGCTATATTTTCAGATGTGTTTCATAAGTACGCCCCTTTGAGTCTGCAAATCCCGTAGTCGACTGCGAGAGCCACTCCGAACGTCAACGTATTCTAGGCCAGCACGGTACGAATGTCCCGTGTGGGAGTAGCAAATTAATGGGCGACCGAAAGAGATTGATCATTTGCGCCAACAAGCCTCAAAGTCAGAAACTATTTGCATTGTTAGTGCGTGTACACCGTGATACACCGAGAAAATTCCTGGAAACCGGCGTTCATGAGTGGACCGTGCCGTGCCATCCTATATACCTTCCTATCTACCTAGGACCGAGTAATAAAATCGACATCAGCGGCCAGAGAACGCGCGAGCCGCGTTGAGCGTAGGGCTGCCCACCGTCCCGTCAACGGGTACGGCCGTCAAAAAGGCGGCCGTCTTTCCGAGATTTTCGACCCGAGACAGGACGGGACGGCAAAAAGGCGGCCGTAAACGGGGACGGGACGGCAGTGACCTCGAGGCAGGCCAAAATTCATGTCTGACCCACAATTTCTGTCACTGGAGGCACAGTTTACTTCTGTGAGTCGCTTGTCACCATTGAGAGAGTTCATTCACACTCAGTTGGCCAAAACCAGCAGATTCAACTGGGTTGGAATTAAATTGATGCGAAGCACGTGAGAAGTTACGGCTGCTACAGCCTGATTCCGACTCAGAACAAGGATGTTCAGCTGCGTAAATTCATTCGGTACATTAGAGCATTTGCTGAGTACCAAATTATTGCTCACTATGTGCATTTTGAAGACAAGAAAATACATTTCGGGCGTCCGACCCGTCTACGGCCGTCAACGGCCGCCGTCCCCGTCCCGTCAATGTGTTTTGGCCGAGGCTCGACGGTACGGGACGGCATGCCGTTTACGGCACCCGTCCCACCCGTAAAGACGGGGACGGTGGGCAGCCCTAGTTGAGCGAAGACCCGACCACAACACACGGTGGTGGGCAGAGTGTTCCAGTGACCAAGCCACGATCTCCAGATCTGAAATCGTGTCCTCCACAAGCGCCGCATTGTTGGAACTCGCGCTCCCGGAGACCGCTCGCCAACATCCCCGGATTCGCCGGGCTGCGATGGTGCCCCGGGCCGAGGATAGATGGTGCGTGATCTGGTAAACGCAGCCTCGAAGCTGAATCGCTTCGCTTCGAGGGCTGCAGCTCGGGCATCCTCTCTGCTAATTCGCTTGCGTAGCGCTTAGCGGCGGTTCGGTGTCAACTCCGCATCAGCATATGCGGGTCAGCGAGTGCACGGAAAGCCTGAGTGATGCATAAAGTACTAGTGCACAGCTATGAAGCCAAGGAGCGGGTGTGGTGCACGGCGCACGGCTGCGTCAGCTAATTACGCTCACCCGTTCAGCAGCAGACGGGTTCGACTCTCGGCGCCCGCATTGAGATTCTCGCAGCCTTCTTTTGTGGGCCGATCCGCGGGGCGTGAGCGCTAGCGCTAGCGCTAGCAATCCGCGATTCACCATGCGCGCGGACAAGGGGAATCGCAGGGAGTGAGGGGGTCATACAGTAGATTCATAGGTACACAAGAACACAAGAGCGTCTCGAAAGGATGATTCAATCCTCCCAAATTTGGGAACGGAGGGCGAGGAGGAACAAGAGGAGGGGTCAGCGCGCAATTAGAGCTTCGTAGCCGCTGTATGCACTGTCCGGCATGAGCGCGGTCCCTGAGCACGGTGCACAGTTATTTAATAGTGTAGCGCAGATCTAGACGAGACTGCGGGAGCTGCCGACGATGGGGATTGAGGATGCGCAGAGGCAGACGAGGGCGAGGGCGAAAGGGGGTGTTGCTTCCGGGATACATCAAGTGAGAACGCGCGGGGGTGAGAGAACGCTGAGGATGATAACTGGTCGAACCAGCCATTGAGGAGGAGGGAGAGGAGCAGTTATCCGAACAGGATCATGAGGCGTATAGGATTGATCGCGACGAGGGCGATGCTGGCAGTATTGAGCATGTGCGTGCACGGATCGGAGCCAGAGGGCTGCGCGCGGATGGAGTAAGCAAGGGAATGTGAACGGCAGGGATTGAGTGGGGCTCGAATCACACAGAAAGCGGGAGTCGAGCACTGGGGCATAGGGTGCGCTGGATACGCGCGGGGAAGGTGGGCGCGCAGGGGCGCATTCGACAAGGGGACTCTAGCAGGGGGACAGAGACCGTGAGCGATGACGGGGCGGGTGCGCGCTCTCATTCTCACGACGCCGGCGCAGAATGCGCAGGAGGGAGGGGCGGCCGACCGGCGGAGTGAGAGTAGCGCTAGGAATAGAGGACGTGGGGCGTGCGGGACCACGGCACAGGCTGGAATCAATGCTCTTCGGCGTGTCATGCATGCGCGCAGAGCTGCTGTGGGCTGGGCTGAGACAGATAGCTCTGGATATGGGCCGGAAGGCGCCGAGTCCTTCTCCGAGAAAGAGATCGATGATCCTGCATGCAAGGCACCGGGCGTCGCGCAGCAGCCGTGGCGTAGCGGATTCTAGGTGCATTTGCGTGCGCGCCAATACCGTCAGCGTCAAAGAGCGAGGAACGAGAGCGTCGGGGGAGCGAGCGTGAGGAGCTTCCTGTGCGGAAGAGCAAGCGGGTAATTGACGCCAACGAGCTGCATGGAAGAATTTGAGTGGCCATCGATAGTTTTTTCAGGGCTTCGTTCGACGGTGAGCATTGCGAAAGTCGGGCGCGCAGTTAAAGAATTGGAACGGAGGTAGAGGGATTTGAGAGGAGACGGACACCTGAAGGGCGAGTGGGCGCTGGCTGTGGAGTACACATTTGAGGGATTATGGGCCGCGATGACGGTATCGGACAGCAGGTGTCTGGTTAGGCGTAACGGAAGCACGAGGATAACGACAAGAGAGCGGAATGTCGACATTGGCAGTGCGCTTTCTTGCGAGCGGCGACGAGAGAGTAAGTGGAGCACCGGGGCGGGGCGAGTTGAGCTCCAGGTCAGGGGAAAGAGAGGACCAGCCCAGTACATAGGAGAACAACTCGAAAGGTGTGAGCGATGGAAAGGCGCGACTCGGAGTGTGCGCGGTGACGAAGGAACCAGTACGAATTTGAAATTGAGGGGTTGAGTGCGGTGGATTGCTGACCCGAGCAACGAACAGAGAAGGGAGTCGCTTGCGGATTGAGGGACAACAGCGAGATATCGTACGCTGTAGGCGCTGCCAAGCCACGTGGCGCGGTGCCGAAATTTGATCCGAGGCGCCCCTTGCCTCCAACCACCACACCGTCGTGCCTGCGTCATCTCTTCTGTTCTCCGTCATCTCTCGTCAAGCCATATTCTATCCAATTCACTCAGTGCGCTTTACTGGCCGGGATATCACCATCTTGCAAGCGATATTGCCTGGGCTGGCATTGGTGTTGTTTCCTCTCACAAGAGGGCGGCGCGGCCTCTGTCCGTGCAATCTCTGGGACCACCCTCTGATCATCCTATCTCCTGAGGACAGCGGAATTACAGGCCTCACTACGTGCACATTCTTACGCCATAACTGCCTCCTACCGTTTATCTGAGCGCTATCGACCGCAGTCTTCTCTCAGCGGTGTATCCGACTTGTTTGATATATATGTCTCTGCCGCATCATACGCCCTCTGTTATACCGGAGCCGGTCTGTCTATGAAGAAATCTGTCGATAGACAGACCGGTCGATCTCGGAAAAATTTGATGTGTTAAGCGGGTGACCATATAAGGCTATTTTGGACTGCTCGATCTGCGCGGTTTGGTGGGCTGGTTTTCACTAGCAGAAGGACGAGATGGATCAGGAGTTGATTCCATAGCTTTGGATGGCGCTACAACGCATTCGAGAGTGTGTTTCGCGAGGGAAGAGAAGAGAAGCACGTTGTTTACACACTGTTTGCAGGGGCGGATCGAGCGGTCCGGAATAGCCTTATATGGGAACCCGCTTAACACGTCAATTTTTTCCGAGATCGACCAGCCTGTCTATCGACAGTTTACTTTCGATACCACAGGCTGGAATCGAGCCTAGCCCTCTGTTGCAGGGACCTCCTCGGCATGCTCGATGCTAACAAATAACTTCACCAAAACGTATGTGCTTCTTCCTTTATTTACCGAGTTCCTCACGTGCGCGTCTCTTCCGAATGCAATTCGTTTGAACTTGAGCAGTGTATTTATCCACCCAGTATGTTCCACTGTCCCTGGTCCAATTATTCATCCACCTCCTAACGATCACCGTCCCTGTAGGAAGGTCGAATTGCGGAGCGGCCCATAGCTGCATCCTTTATCATGGCATGCATGGCAGTGAAATGCAGGAGATGCCCGGTCGAATCGGGCTTGGACCGTTGTCCAGTATTTCCTGGCTTTTTCTCTCTGTGGCCTCTCGCTCGCCCTCTTCCTTCCGGTGCAACGGGGACGCAAATTACGACTCCCCATCGCAAAGCTTCAGGTATGGCAGCGCTCGTTCACAATTCCGGCGAGAATGGGCTGCGCTTCATCTTCCCTCAGGGACTCGAATCTGGCGGGATGTATGTCGGGGTCCTCCTCAAGCCCATATTTGAGGTCGTGACGATCTTCCTTCTTCCAGTGCGCGGAGGTTGGGCGGCGCTGGCGATACTGTTGCTGCAGATCCTTATCAAGCGAAAGTTAGACGTATGAACCCACGGGCGGACAGCTTATCAGCATTCGGGTGTAGATCCGGCTCTGGTTCCTACTGGTCAATTATGTCTCTGTCGCAGAGCGACATTTTGCCTTGATTACAAGTTCAGGGCCCCTTTCTCTATGATGTCGACGTGCCAATTCACTTATCTTCACTACCCACCTACGTCGGGTCTCTAGACGGCTTGTGGCAGGATCGGCATGGTCAATCGGCCAATACCACAGGCAACTCTGCCCACAGTGCAAATACTTCAAGTTGTCCGTGCGTCTAACGAACGGCTTCCTGGGCAGATGCACAGGTCTACTGTCTCCGCACGGCAGATGATCTGCTACGCTCCGCCGGACGGTACTCGTATGCCATCCAGAATCTTGGTTAGATTGACAGCCGGACTGACATTACATCTGGCTTCTCAGGCCGTGCAAACACCAGCTGCGGCTCTCGTCCCGTGCGCGTCTGAATGCCGTCCTTCTACTTCTAGTCGAGTCAGGTTCGTTCCCTGATCCATCCGACCTCCATTTCATCCGCTTTCCATGCTAGAAGGAGCACTCACCCGCCTGGATGCAGCGACTCTGCGTTGGTCGAGACTCCCGTCTCGCCGTATCGGTCTAGCGGTTATGGCAGCACTGGTTCTCCTTGACCTTGGCAACGAGGCCTTCCGCTCGACCGCTTTCCCGCCCCGCGAATTGTTTGTCGGGGAAACAGACATCGCTCACGTCACCAATCGGAGCGACGTCGTGCAGCCGCTCGTTGGGGCGAATGATACCTTCGATATCGCCGTGACGGTGTGGCAGTTGGCGACGATGGACGAGAGGAGCACACGCGATCGGCTGCTCGACAAGAAGGTTGATCTGGTGAGCGCCCTACTAGGAGACGACGCGGCCTACGCAAGCTGGTATGAGGCCGTCAGCGTTTACGAGAAGACAATCTTCTCCGACATTGTATTCCGAGGGGTCCGCCTGTCCGACACCAACCTCCACGCCAACGTCACTTTCCAAATTCCCACGGACATTTTGTGCGCTCTTCCTCTTCTGAGCAGTCCGTTACATCCGTGCTGACGCAGCCGCAGCCACATGTATTCAGGCCCCAACGATGCTCTGCGGGCATCCTTCGTCATCCTTCCGCACTCTCCCTCCCCGCTTGATCATTTCAAGGACTTCACAACTTGGTTCCCTGACCCGCCCGGTTTGCGTTTCAAGAGTCTCCCGTGAGTGGGTTACCAACACGCTATACTCGCCAATGACCGAAGAACACAGGTTTCCGCCGAACTCCCCGACGATTTTTTCTCGAAGGCCTGTAGACAATGCCTTGGACTCATTCGCGCTTACAATACCGCTGCTTGAGCGGCACGAGGTCCCCTGGATCTGTCCCTCCTAGAAGAATGATTCCGTGGATGGTATTGTGGATTCCCAGGACTGGCACCACTTGGTCCTCCAGACGCACCCACACGTCATTACCCGGTAAGTGGTTTGCCTCTCCAAGCTACATGCATACTCAGTGGACACCTAGAACTCACCTCCGCGTTGTCCGTGAATCGCGGCTGTTCCGGCGGGACGCGTATCTGCGGATGCACAAGCAGTTACGGGACATCTCGGTGGGCACTGAACTCTTTATTCTTCCTCTTACTGCAAATACTAATGAATCAAATCTGCAGTGTGGACGAGTCTTCCCCCAGCTGCAGGGCTCGCGCACACGCTTCTGCCGCAAATCCTACGCGGCAAACGGGAACTGGGAGTCGATGGTGCGGCTTGCGGTGCCGGAGGTAGAGGGGGGGTTCCGTGAGGAGGGCGCCTATGCGCCTTACATGGATGTGTTTTGGAACGCTGCGGAGCGGAAGGTCGGTGATTCACCCTCTTCGGTACAGGCTTAACTTCCCTCTGTCGCAGGACGTCGTGCCGGTCCCAAATAACCGTGACCCATGTAGGGTCTTTGGGACTGTGACACCCAACCGTACATTTTCTGGTACGTTTCTCGAGTCAGAGTGAGATCAGTCCGCATAGCTCATTTGTGCCGCAGACCACATGAACGTAACATGGCACCTCTCGTACTCGGGCGTTACGCCGTGGATGTTCTTGCTCGGTGACATGAAATTCACTCCAAAGCCACGCCACTACAACGACAGTGAGTTCGTGCGAGCGAAAGAGCGCAACGTTGCGCAGATGCACGGTCAGTATTTCATTGTCACCTTCTCCCCCAGCGCTAATTTGATCGGCAGGTGGCCTGCACGGATACCGATACCGCGAGGACTCACATCCGCGCCGGCGTATCCTAGTTCTCGTGTCGACGTGAGTTTGTGCTATTTATCCACCTTCCCCAGTCCGACATGAATCAACAGTACCCTAATCTCCGTCTTCGTCCTTCTCCTGAACTGCATCTACTGGGGCTCCCGGACAAGCACAGCATTCATTAGTGTCCCGGGCACATTCAGCACTGCGGCCGGCGAGCTTCTTGTGCTAGGCGCATTACTCCCAAGCCTCTTCGACAATGGTCGCAGCTCCGATCTCGCCGAAGGGCGAGTAGTGGTGGGGGTGATTTACATCCTAGGGTACAGCGACGCGTTGCTACCGTTGGTGATGCTGAGGGCCGTATCGCCCGTCCAGCTCTTCATGAACGGGAAGTTGGCGTTTCCGAGACTGAGGTGGGCGCGTGCTACGCACCAAGAGCGGGCGAGTGCGCGTCTGGACGCGCGGACGGACTGGCGCTGGAAATTTGCAGTGAGTGGGTCATTTAAATGCGTGCTTCCCCGCCGTTGAACGCTTTATTATACTACAGATATTCTTCGGTCTCTTGCTCATCAACCGGGCGCTCGGTCTACGGCGGCGATTCCTCATTACACCCGTCATTCCGGCATACAAAGCGGAGGAGCGGCCAGATCTCTCAATGACTTTCATTGGCCTGGTGGACGCACTGAAAATGGGCGGGTCAGTCATGCAGCTGATCCTCAACCATCGTGCCAAGGTGTTTGCGGGGGAGTACAAGGCCGCTGTTGCGGCGAATGTGGTGCTCAAACTTCTCCGATATGTCTCCGTCATGCCAGCGGTTGTTGGGCAAGCAGAAATCGAGGAAGGCTTCTCATACGCCGCTGTGGTTTGGGATGTTATCTTGGGGGTTCACTGTTGGCAGGCGTGGAGATATCCTAGTCGGATACCAGTGGATGAGCATGGAGAAAACAGAAATTAGAGGGGTCCAACAATCAAGCAGAGAATGGTTTTAAATGACGGAGAATAGAGAAAGGTAAAGAAAGGATTCCTTCTTTCCCACTACGCCAGCGCTGCCCTCCTCTTTTTCTTTAATACATCCCAGTTTTCCAGTCCGAAAATCACCGGAAGCTCGTTGCATATTTCGTCTTCGGCGATCTTGTGCTCTGCTCGTGCGCAGGAAGCATTCATGGCAGATGTCCCCTCCAACATTTGCCGGTCCTCCTCTTGCCATTCCACAAACGGGTGCGAGCTGAGCTCTCCATGAGTCACAATCTCTCTCAGGGTGGCGAATTTCTCGGATTCGCAAGCGTAGATTTCAGTGCACGTGGAGCGGCTGGCGAGGACTCCGTTGATCTTCGTCACCCCATGAACAAGTTGGGCATGTGGCAGGTCTGCTTCGTGTCGACAGCTGAGCTATCCCACATCTCGCCAGCCGCACTCACTTCGCTGGGAGAGGAAGCGCCGACGCTGTAGAATGCGTATCGGAGGAGCCAAGTGGTCCCAACGTGCTGCAGTATTGGGACGGCTTTGAGGTCAAGAGCGACGACCATATGCTCGTAGTGAAGGTTCTGCTGGCAGCCGGAAATTTTTCTGGAGCCGTCGAGAAGGTAGACTGCCTCAAGATGGAGAAGGGCGCGTTTATGGAGATAATTGACATCATATTTGTAAGACAGGCGGATACTCAGCAACGCGTGGAAATCGATCTCTGCAGGCGGCGGCGTGAAATAACTGGGAAGCCGTCGGATTTTGGGTGTTATGGGGCGAAGATGGAATCAAATATGGGGCAAAGAAATGAGTCGACATCGGCAGCAGAGTCATGAAGTACGACGATGGGGCTCCCTTCCATCATTTCGTCTCCGTCCGACGCAGGTTGTGGAAACTCAAATGTGGCCTGGAAATCTGAAGAGCAGGACAAGTCGTACCTATCTTGTTTTCCAATGCCGGTTGCTCGAATCCCGATCAGACTCTTTTCTTGCCCTCCCTTCCCGCGCGCGCGTTAAATAATTTCACAGGTGTTCGGATACAGTTTCCTAAACACATGGTCCAATTGCGGAGTAGGCCATCTACGCACAGTCAAGAGGGGGGTTTTGCATATTGAGCGCGTGCTCATGCACGGATCAAAGGCGCACGTGGCATGCCCTTCCGCCTGGATCAAGGGGGTCCAGGGATAAGCATTGCCCATTGGGGTTGGGTAGGTTGGTTGGGCCGACGAAAAATTGGTCATTCCAAACTCTCGCCTGAATCAGTCGGCGCGAGTGTGGGGAAATCAACATAATGTTCGTGCGGATCTGATAGCTCTCTTACCGGCCGTACAGGCAGCGCCACGCACCTAGAATCTGATTGTCTCGACGCGGTCGGAGTACGCAATTCGCTCTATCAAATACTATGCTTTCAAAAACGATGCCTGCGGCTGGAAATGCGCAAACGGCGACGTACTGAAGATCCTTATCAACTGGATTCAGTACCGAACTGCACCTATCCATTTCGCTCATGTCAAGAAGGACCGAGTCACGGAACAGTACAAGGCAACGAAGGAGCTAGCCGTAAAGGGCTCGGAACTGCCGCGCTCGCCCACTCCGGAAAATCAACTCCCTCCGCCAATGCTCCCTCCCACGAGTCGACCACAGTTACGGAGAAGGTGACCACGGACGTACCTAACGACTCCAATAGCAGCGCCGACTCTGCGCCGCTACAGGCGCGGCCATCATACCCCTCGTCACATAGAGGCCGAGCATGGCTACATGAGCTGAGGGAACGAAATCGAAATAAACTCCTTGATGCACCGTCCGCTACTATGTTTTGGAAAGAAATCAAGCGCCTCTGCGATCCAGCCCCGATCCCCATTTCTGTGACAACGGACAGTCTTCGCAACGTGTTTGAGAAGCGGCTCAATCCTCCTGCGACACTCCCGAAGTCCTTCGATGCATCACAACATAAAATAAATCGCATGCTTGCTGGGTTCATTCTTAAAACCATCACTGACTCGTCCGAGGAGCAATTCTTCTCTAAGAAATTCACCGAAGAACATATGGCGTGGGAAAAGGGCTTGGATAGTGCGTCTGGCGAGGATGCAACTCCCTATGCGGAAATCCTCGAGATTCCTAACGAGTCGCTGGTGATTCTGTGCAACGAGTTCATACGTCGCCAGGACGGACCTACCACTTGGTTCAGAACGGTCGTAATTGGGCTTCTAAAGCAGGGGAAGTTGAACACAGACCCGGAGAGCTACAGGATAATTGCCCTCGAAAGCTGCGTGTTGAAAGTTCTAACCATGCTGATCCACAAGCGAATTACGGACTGGGCGGCTGCGCGTGGACTCATTCCTGACTATCAGAACAGCTTCAGGGAGGGATATCGAACGAACAAAAACACCTTCCTCTTACGCTGCGTCAAGGAATGGGCACGCTCAAAAGGACTCACTCTGTATGTTGCTGCTGTGGATGCAACGAATGCATTCCCCTCGACAGACCATCCCACATTATGGCTGAAGCTCATACGGATGGGAATGGGAGGTGCGATATTTGACTGGCTGCGCATGCTGTACGATCGGATGGAATACTACGTTCGGCATGGAGATAAAACCTCGGCGGAGTTTAAGGCTTTTATAGGCTTACTCACCGGCGACCCTGCATCTCCAGTGTTGTGGAATCTGTTCATGGCCGACCTAATCATGCCAGATGACCCCGACGACCCGATCCTCTCCAACGTTCGAATTGCTATCCTGGCTCAAGCTGATGATATTCTTTTAATGTCATTATCGGCTGCAGGACTTCAGCGCAGACTCAACGCACTTGCTGCCTGGTGTTCGAAGAACTTCATTGTGGTAAATATGATTAAAACTATCATAATGATCTTTGGAAAGTCACCCGTAGGCCTCCAGTTCCGACTAGGAGCAAATATTCTGAATATTGAGGTCCAGGAGAAGTATGTTGGAATGAACTTCAACAGAGGCACTCGAAACATGTTCGCAGATCATTACAACGCGAAAGCAAGTACAGAAAAGTACTGCGCACAGGATAATGGGCATTGAAGAACCAACGGGCCGGCTAGCACCGAAGCAGTACAAGGACATGTATATGGCACGCGTCGACTGTCACCTTATTCATGGGTGTGAGGTTTCGCCTGACTCTGAAGATGTCCACGTGAAACAACTCTGCGCGGTTCAAATTGATTTTCTGCGGCAAGTTCTGAATGTTCATTTCCACTCCATGCTCGTACTACTCTTCACGGAGACTGGAATTATGCCCCTTCGAATTCGTCGATTTTTGCTACTCCTTGGCTATCTGCAGTACATCCAGTGCCTCAAGCTGTCCCACTTTTCTCGTGCATGTCTCAATAACTCCATTAAACTCGCCGCAGCAGGGAAAAAGTCCTGGGCCGGAGACGTGCTGATAGCGGCAAGGAAATTGCCTTTGAATGCTCTCCTTTGGATTTCAATAGTGCGACGGAGAAATTTATTGAAGCCTACCGAAAATCGGTGGAGAAATGCCCACTTGAATGGCTGCAGCTGCAAATCGACACTTCAGACAAACGCTACCTCCTTCACGGGCGTCGTGAACCACAAAAGGACAAACCTGCCGCTCAAAAACATTATTTATGAGGCACTATCACTGGGTGAACATTTCAAGTTTTTTGGTGAAAAAATTGGTGAAAAATATTTTGAATTTTACAGAAATTTTCCGCCAAAAAAGTAGGTGAAAAACTTAAAACATTTTCAGTACTTTTTCATTTTATTTCAGATTTTTCACCTCAAAGTCAAAAAGTACTGAAAAAGTTTTAAATTTTTCACATACTTTTTCGGTGAAAAATTTCTGCAAAATGCAAAACATTTTTCACCAATATTTTCACCGAAAAATTTGAAATTCTCAACCAGTGTATCTGTTTATGGTGAAGACACAAACTCATAGGGAGGCCCTGACCTCTATGATGCTGTCTACCCATTCTCTTGCCTTTGAAAAACTGCGGCACGTTGATCATACACACCAGCCACTTCCTCGCAACGAGCGCCTCTGCAGATTTTGTAAAACTCGGGTCGAAAATCCAGAACATGCAATGTTAGAATGCCAGGCGTCGCCGGCAGTTCTCACACTGTACCCAGACTGCAGAATGAAATGGCCGAACTCACCAGTATTGACTTCCTGAAGGCCGTGATTTACGAGCGCGCTACGATTGTCCTGGTTGCTAAATTTGTGTATGAGGTTCTTGAGGAATTCTACGCCGTCCCGCTGTATCGTCCACAGTAGAATCAACAATGTCTGGAGTTTTTTCGAAGCTGATTGTTCTAGGTCAACTTTCTCGCCTCTCTCCGTTGTCTGAGGTCTACCGTGGGGCATGGGGAAACTCATGGGGTCTGCGACTGGGGTTTGGATGGCTGTGAGGAGTCCAGGGGCGATGGTGCATGTTCGACTTGCTTTGTACACCGGGATAACTCCTGGAAACCGGCGTTCGTTATCCGGACCATGCCGTGTAATCATACCTACCTACCTACCTACCAAGGGTTTCATTTCCCCGGAAATGGCCTCGGATTGCCGAGGGTTTCGCCGGCCGGCGTGTTCGGTTTTATTCGGTCTCCCAACCGATTTGCGATCACCCTTGGAATGGCGGGGTTGCCCTATTTGGGAGCGATCCCTGTTGGTTTCCATCACCTGACAGAACGCGCAACGCGTTCTGCACCAAACATCCAGTAACAGAACTGCAAGCTCAACTCGAGTCAACGTTCCCATCGTTGGGAACCTGGTAAATTAGACGAAATATCCCTTGTGTTTGAAGTTGATTACACAAACTCTTACGGTTTCCAGAGTGAATACATGCCAGAGACTGTAGAGGTTACCCCTCTCCAATTCACTCATTACTCTGTGATCAAGGTCCTGCCAGTTCCTTCGGGAACTCAGTACTGACACTATTATGATAATATGCACGATGTTTCCGTTGATGAAATGCGAAATTTATAGTGTTTTCACACATGGACACATCTGCTGCATATCAACGGGAGTTGTGATTTTTGTGGGTTGCATTATCTTCATCTTTGATGCTCGTTCTTGATGCTGGACAGATCTTGAGAGCTCTAAGATACGGGATGAGAGACGGATGGGGGATGCTCGAAGGTCGACAATGATGGGGAAAAAGGGAAGGAATGTAGGATGGCTGTCGCTTTCGAGCGGATCTTTTGCGGACCAATCATGGGCAGGTGGTCTGGCCCAAATGAACGGTATATCATCGCACACAGCCTGTCGAAGGCTTCCAAAAGCTAAATTGTGATGTTGAAAAAATAAAAGTGAGGGAAAAGGCCTTGAGGCAACCAAGATAGTGGAATGGCGACGAAAAGGATGGTGGATGGGAAGAAAGTGCAAAATTGGGAAGGAGACAAACAGGAACAATGTGATTCGGGGCATCTGCTCAAGATACGAGTAATAATAGACGCGCAGGTGGAGCATATAAGCTGGGGTGGCAGAATGCGTGTACAGTCATCTTGATCTTCCTCCTGAATTCCCTCCTAGCATGGATTGTTCCTTTTCTTTTGGCCCCAACCGTTCGTATATCATGCGCGTCGGCACCGGCTGGTGGGCGTAGTGCGTCATGGGACCCTTTTGAATCTCCCCTCCTACTTTCGGGTGATCTTTCGCCGCTAACTGACATCTACAGCAGCGACGATCCGACGCCGCCCGCGTATATCACGCGCATTCTTACAGACGCAGCGCACCCACAGGCGTGGGAGGCTCTCTACGACGTGGCGCTAGCCATGGAACCCGATGTTTTTTACATGGCCTGGCAGGGGAAGGGTAGGAAGTCCTGGTTAGAGTGTGCGTCCGCGTGCTGTAAAATACAACTTCAATAACCCTGAATCTGTGCCATCTGCCAGGGGACTACTTAGGCGACGCGTACGCCCGCCTGACACACTTTGTCAAATCTCCAGGTACATGGCCTACGACCCGCACGACGTTCGGTCCCAATCGCTCCTACTTCTCCATCTCGCCGAGTGGTTGTTCCTGGCAGAATCTCCCGAGCAAACTGGAGGAGGACATTATCATGCGCTCACGTATACACCACCCGACTGCTGTCGCCTTGGGCGTAGACGGTTCGTACGTGGTGGTGTACAACGATGGGAGCGCGAAGTATGATCTGCGCGGGATGTACCCATTGGTCAAGGCGCTGTTCGACGAGGCAAGAGGGGGAGGGGTGAAGGTGTGTTACTCATTACCTGGGATTTGAACACAGGTGATTCACTGTTCTGACAGTATGTTGCGTTGAATCCCTTCATCCCCGGGGAATACTACGCAGTCTGTCTGGATGGATCCACGTCATGGAACCTTCCGAAGGCTTGGGCGACTGATGTGTGCAACTCCAGTGAACGTATAAGCGCGACGGGAGGTACTTCTTCGCATAAAACACCCCTTGACTGGAGGGATTTCCTGGACGTGGGGAAGACGATAGTGGGGATATATGGCGTCCTCAACAACAACAACTGAAAGTGGGCCTCGTGGCCCGGCCCTCGCCCTCCTGACTCTTATCGTGACAGTCCCTTTCGTTACACATATTGAATCATATCTCTGTACGCTCCCCTTTAATAAACACTGCATCTTTTTCCGCTTTTGTCCGTGGCCCCCTCTACCTCAGCTTCCCATTCAATATCATTGTTACGCCATCCTATCTTTGACTATGTTTTGATTATATTAATGAAGTGTCAGAGCCGAATGCACGGATCAGTTCAAGCTTATTCCAGATGTGATGAATCTCAGGTAGCTGACTATGTCGAAGTTGTGGAAGATTTACAAAATCATAGCAGATGGGTTATGGCGCCCAGCAGGAAGTCGCTCAGAGAAATGGGAAGAATCAGTTGCTTGGCTGGAAATCGACATCCACAAAGGTGACGTGCGAGAGAAATTCACTTGAATGGCCGGTCTTGGATCTGAGTGCCAGGGAGGTGAGAAGAGCAAAATGTCCAAAAAAATGATTAAACAGATAAATTCGTATGCGGGAGTCGGGCTTCGAGTGGGAGAACGGAGAAGCAAATTGAATCTGAAGAACCGTTTGTTCAGCAAGGAAGATAACGGGGGGAATCGAATTTCAGACAAACGATGCGAAAGGCGATTAATTGATGTTTCGAGGTTAGTAAATAGAATGCGTGCACACCAAAGAGATGAAGGGTCGGATTCGGTAACCTGGACATTAACCTGAGCGCGAACACATGAAAATAACGGCAACGGTAACGCTGCAGGATGGGCACGAAGCCCTAAAGAATAAACCCTGGCAGCTTCGCACGGAAGTCTGAGGATTAGAGGGGCCGGAAGCTCTTGAAAGTGATTAACTAGCCCTCGGGATTGAATGTGTAGACGCAGTGCAGCAAGGATGCGCGCCAGGTCAAGCGTGTCGGAGCGCAGTAGTTCAGGAAAGTTTTGCACACTTACCATATTGGGTGTTCCAGGGGAGGCCCAACAGAAAATGCAGGCCACGAATGATGGGCGAAGGAGAACTGTGGACTGGGGTAAAAACGGGTCCTCTTTACCGTATAATTACGTTCGATTCGAACCCCTTGTGACGCGTGACATGGTTTGACCAATTCGATAATTCGAGAGGGGCCAAATTTTGGCGTGACATAACCAAAATTTTCGAAATTCCGACCGATTTTTCGCCTTTTTTTTGCAGTTTCAGGCGTTTTTGGTGCCTGCCTGACGGTTTTGAGGTTCGACAAAGTCCCCAGTGACGCGTGACATCGACCAAATTTCGATATCGATAGAGGGCTGCGTGACGGGTGACAAACAAATTGAACGTAATTGTACGGTATACCAGAAAGCAGACCTACGTGGCCGCAGTTCAGAAGATGATAACTCCGCTGTACAGTGAAAGATGTGCCAGAATACGAATGGTTCAACAGCAGTTCAACGTCGTGGACTCACGAATTACCAAGACGTGCGTTCGCTGCGCAGAGCATCATGGGTTGGGAACAGTTAACACAGCCTCTAGTTCAAACTTGCCAAGCTATCGACTCACCGCACGCATGCGTCAGCTCGAGCCAACACAATTTAGGATTCTAGGAAGTTCTAACTTTTCAACAGCCTTCGAGGCGATGCCTAGTTCTGGCACAACGGATCTGCGGAGACTGTGAGAGCGATCTCATGAGCATCAGCAAAACCGAACGTGTCTGGTTGATCTGGCACCAGACTAACCAAGCGCGCCATGCCGCCAGAATCACATCTGGCCGCATAAAGACATGCCTGACGCCACATCAGTTATGGCGCCAGAAGCCTCACAGAGCTCACCTCTGGGCCAGAGGTCATTGCGACAATTGGGATTATAATGATTCGTGAACATATAAAACATCCTATAATCACGATCGAAAGTAAATACGACTTGAAGGTCTGTCTTTCCTTGCCCGTACGGCCCGCCCTCCGCGCCATGTGCCGAGGCCACTTTCGCCGTACAGCGACATTGTACCCGTGTATTCTTACCTGTCGTTGACAGCGACGTCGAGCCACTACGTCGATCAACAACTTCGATAAATGATCAGAAATCGAGTTGTAGAAAGAAGAAAACCAACACACCTCGAGCCTAACCCAGACGCCCAACGAAAATAATAATAACATGCAGGAGATGTTCGAGATCCAAGCAGGACTAGAAGAAATAGAAAATATTGGTAGCAGATTATCAAGAAAATAATTTGAGGTTGAGATCTTGCGGCGACGAAAAATGCGAATAGTGAATCCAGAGTGCGATGCTTGAACCTTTGATAATTGATACTCGAGGACTTGAAGACTTGGAGTTTAAGACTTGAGAGCTTGAAGCTTGGGATGGAGGCTTGAGATCTTGAAGCTTGAAGATGTGCAGGCACGAGAGGAACAAGGGACATAAAGGCGTAGCCAAGCCGCTGGTTTTTCCCACTTGATACCATATAGTATGGCACGGGGAGCACCCTGAAGAAGACCTCTCCTCCGGACGTAGGCGCGGGCGCGGGGGAGAGCGGGACGGAGGAGCGTCGAGGGAGGGATGTCGAGGATGGTGATGGTGGGAGGAAGATAAGTGTCCATCAAAATCAACCATGTGGCCGAAGTACTGAATCCTGTCCGAGCCAAAAAGGAGGAATTTGGACTCATCTGAGAAGAAAACTCTTCCCCACTCCGCCATTTCCCAAGCTTGATGATATCTTAACCCTAGCTCTCGGCAAATTGTCGAAGCGCCCGCCTCGGGGAATTCCTGTCTGCGGAGGTCGGCACCATCACGTGCGGCCGGTGGTCATGGTCGTCAAACATCTTCGGTCGACCCCTCCCAGGCTCTACATGATATCAGTCTTCACTCTCGTGGTGCTTGGCGTAGTTTCGACGCGCCGTGGACTCGTTACACCCAAGAGTGGCTCCAATTTGGGGGCAGGAAAGATGCTGCTGGTCACGGAGAACACAGACGAAGCGGCGTTTCGCAGGGGTAAGGGGAGTGTACGTGCGACCATAGAGATATTTTGGATGTGTGGTAGTAGTAGTCTTTGAGATTTCGCCCCCAGCACGTGCTTCCATAACAGGCAGTTCGCGTGCCCTGTTTGTTCCTGGCCCCTAAACGGCAATTGCAAGTTCGCTATTGCTGGCTCGGTTCAGCTCTGGTGGACCATTGTCTGCAAAGTTCTGCCCAGTATGGGGATCAATTCACCTGAAACTCTGCCACTCTCCCTCTCATCCTGCCAAATTCCGTCCTTTCGATGGCAGCATCGTCCTTTCGCTTCTCTGCCACTGCCGACGCGTTGAGCGCGTCCCCGAGCAACATCGACGCGTCGTGGGCATCAAAATCTTCGGAAACGACAGCGGAATTACCGCACTACGACGCCACACCCCCCTTCGCCGTGCCCGGTTACGACCCGGGCCCTGCATTCCATGTGCCACCGTCCGATGGCACCGTCCCTCCTTCTTCGGCTCCCGTTGGAAGCTTCGACTACGACGTACACCATGATTATGAACTTCGATGGCCGTCTCTGTCTGCAATGCAGGCTTGGATGAAACAGGAGTGCCGTGACAAGACCATCGAATTTGTTAAAAAGATGACCGGCCTCGCGACCCAGCCATAACCACATGGACACAGAAAAGTGTCTATGTCTGCTCGCGACAGGGAAGCGGTGGGAAGTCTAAATACCGTGCCAAAAATGCTTGGACGAGGAAGATTGGATCCAAGCGCAGTGGCTGCCCATGCCGCTTGACCGTTAAATCATATCCCGGTACCTCGGAGGTGCTGGGGTTCTACAAACGGGATCACACCCATGCCATCGGTGATGATAACCTCAAGTATACGCGACTCGATGCCGATACACGCAAAGAAATTGAAAAGCTGTTGCGTCTGGGAGTGGAACCGAAGAAAGTTGTAAGTGACTTCTACTGAATCACCATTTGTCTAGTGCTCATTATGCACGCTTGTAGCTCGAAAATATTACCCGAAACATGTACCACGAGAGCAACATCGACAAGACTCGATCCAATAAGGCCACTCGACGCCATTTTGCGACTCGCGCCGACATCCGGCGGATCCAGAAGATGATCGAGGAAGAGTCGATCCGACTCGCAGCGCAGGACGGTCCCTCCGTTTTGGAATGGGTGGCAAAATTACGAGAAGAGGGCCACTTCGTGAGCCTAAAGTGTAGCAACGAAGCGGCGCCACCGGGCTCAAACCTCGATGCGGACAGCTTTGTGCTGATCATTCAAACAAAATATCAACGAGAATGCTGGGAACAATACGGGTCTAAATTCGCCGGCATAAACGGCACCCATAACACGACCCACTATAAAGATATGACTCTTTTTACGTTGCTTGTACGCGACGAATGGGGCCACGGTCAGTTACTTCTTTGTCGAAGTATCTCCAACTAGCTTACTCATATATTATTAGGTATGCCCGTTGCCTGGATGATTTCGTCCAATGGAAAGGAGGTGACGATTGACCACTTCCTTGCGACAATACTCAAAAAAAACCCGACGATATCTCCCCATATTTTCATGTCCGACTTCGACTGGGCTCAATTAAACGCGATCAGCCGGCGGTATCCCACAGCTCGCCTATTCCTTTGCTGGTGGCACGTTCTCCATGCGTGGCAACGCCATTTCGTCACTCAGCATTACCCCATTCTATGGGAACGACTCAAGAAGTGGATTCGCATTACCGATCAAACCGAATTCGATGCATGCTGGGCGGAAATCCAGACTCTCGCCCCTGATAGTGTTGTTGCATATCTCAAGAGCCATTGGATGGGTGTCGTTCACATGTGGTCCGCTGTCTATCGCTCAGACCGGTCAATTTTCGAGACATGTGACACCAATATGCTCGTCGAAGCGTCTTTGGTCTCGAAAAGAATGTCAACAAGTCTTTTGGTGTCGGAGGCGGTCCATTGGGCATTTTCGCCTTTTCGGGAGCTGATTTTTTGTTGGGGAGGGGAGGGTGAGCAAGAGGTACCTCGGTGCTGTTTTCCCCGCGCCATTGTCGCGTCGAATGGCGGTTTGCGCACTTAAATTGGTGTGGGAGAAAAAAAGCTCACGTCGAGTCACATTCAGTCACAACTACATAATCACAATCGGGCGTCCGTAAATGGAAGAACAATCACAATCAGCAATCGATTGTGCATCCGAACAGGCTCTAAAGTACGTGAAATTTTACTTTCGCCCCAGAAGAGGGTGAATCCGATTTTTCACGTACACATTCCCGGCGACCGGTGCACTAGTGCATCTGGGTTGTGGCAGTCCTGTAGTGTAGACACTTGTTTGGGCCAGAGGCCGCAGGCAGACACATTCATAGCTTGCTCTTGACTATCCCGCGCAGTTCCTAGCGTGCTCTGTCTGGGTGACGGCCAGGCCAGGCCAGGCTGGCGTCTCCACCGGAGCCAGGTACATAACTCTGTTGATCAGTACCAGTTGTGTACCTCTGTACTCAAGATATCTTAACACATTAAGTAGCATGTCTCAGAGTAAGATACCTGAGTCATCTAGTTTAGTTACATCCCTGACGACATCAAGATGCTTAATTAACCACCTGAAGGACACCTAGTCCCACTTGAAGGACATGGGAGGCCAGAAAGTCTTTTGTCGAAATTCACCTCAGAATATCGTGAATTTCGCTCTTCAAGGCAGGGTGGAAAACAGCATATTGTACGTGAAAAAATTTGGCCCACTTTTAAGGGCAGGGGTAATGTGCCGCTTTGCCATTGCAAGTGCCGCAGACTGCCGCTGCAGAATTTCAAATTGCCGCCGCATCTGGCATTACTGCCGCAGAGTCACACAGGGATTGCCGCACGCGTTGCCGCAATCATTGCCACACGATTGCCGCAGCCTGCGGCAATCATGTTCTGTCTCCACCTTGAATGGTACTTAGTAGAAAATACACTGCGCATTAAATACTCTGCAATTCCCGTACTGTACTACGTTGCTGCTACGTATTTGCCTGAACGCAGCAGCCGACGTTCAACTTCTGCAGCCGGTTTTGTTCGTTTCACCGGCTTCCCACCCGCAGCGTTTGCTCGCCCTTTCCGCGTCGCTGTGGCCGGAATGGGATCCCTGGGTGGCACGCGAGGCTTATCTTCGCGACGATGAGTAGGTGGCCGAGTACTCAGGTGCGGTCGTCCTTAATTTCAGTTTAACTCTGGTAAACTTGTGAGTGTCAAATTTTCGCTCAGACAGGGTGTATGGGACCTCAATGGGCGCCATTCCCCGCCATAATCCCAAAAAATAATCGAAGCTGGTTGAGTTGCTGCAGCGAACATTGCCGCTGTTGTGGCTGTGTAATTGCCGCTGCACGCAGTGCCGCTAACCTCGTTAAACGGAGGTTTGGGCCAGAATTTGATGTATTTGAGGTCACTGAGAGAGTGTGGTCCAGATACAATAGGTCTCATGCTCATAGCATTCCTGCAGCCAAAGATACGGAGAATATATTTTTGGAGCCGTTGCAGCTTGCCGCTGCACGCCAAAACATTGCCGCTGCACGGTGGCTGTGCTGCCGCAGACGAGCCGTTTTGTTCACCACCGGCGAAGGAGCACGTTTACTCAAATTCAAACACTGGTTTCTGATAAGTATTCACTGTATTAATCCCTTCCGCCATTAATCTCAGAACTGATTATCCCCATGTTGGTGCTCACCGGCGCCGTAAACAAGCTTTTAACGCCGTCCGTGAGCTTAAATAACTTCCAGTACATTCAGAAAGCCCTGCAACTGTCGTCAGAGGACCCATGAAGCGGTGGAAATATTATTGGGAGAGTTGTTTGACTTCGGCGGTGCCGAAGAAATCACCTTCTGCAGTGTGCCAGTGTTGTAGGTTCCATGTTGATCGGTGGGGTAATTAGCGACTCGTACCAGTTCAGATGGCGAAGCTCCAAAGGTAATTTGACTTCGGGTTCTCACCGTCGTGTCCAGCCCATAATTGCTGTGGCCAAACTGCCGCTGACAGCATGCGCGACTGCCGCGGCACAGTTGAAATATTGCCGCAGACATGTCACATTGCCGCTGTGTCACGCCAAGATTGCCGCAGACGACTTTGAGATTGCCGCTGACGACGAGCACAAGTGCCGCAGCATGCATGAAGATTGCCGCAGCCTGCGTGAAAATTGCCGCTGCAAACATGTGCTTTGCGTTTGATTGCCGCAGACTGCTGCAAAACTGCCGCTGCAAGGAAAATTATTTCATGATTTCGACGGTCTCAACGTCCGGTTTTCGTTGTTTTACTGGCACCATTGGATGTATTAGAGCCCTACCTATCATGCTACATGCTTGGTTCAATTAAAGATGGCCTTCCGCGCGAGTTCAACACGTGCCGCAAATGAGATTGCCGCAGACTGCCGCAGAGATTGCCGCAGCATGCGGCAAAAGCACTGCAGCGGCAAAATCCCTTTGCCCCACTTTTAACGTGAAAATCGCTTTTTGACAGTGAAATTCATGCACTCTCAGGGTGAATTTCTCCCATCTTCCTAGTGAAAATTAGGGTGAATTTCATCAACTCCGGGTTCCACAGTGGAGGTGGGTACTCATTAACACGTGTGCCAAAAACATGTCTCCGGCGGTCCGTGACTTGCGCGCGGAGGAGCGGGACTGGGAAGGATAGCTGATTCATCGAGCATAATGAGACCCATATACCCGAGCAGGAATCTGCCAAGGTGGGGTAAAAGAGCAAGTGTAGTGCATGGTGAACAGCTGTCCCGAATGCCGGAGCCCACACCATATTGACTCCCGGCGCCGCATGGGGCGACTTCATACTTATTTCCCCGTCGTCTGAATACACATGAATTGTGGGGGTGGGGGGTGGCTAAACAGTTCGCAAGATCCGCGTGCGCTGGATTATTTTTTTTGATCACGCTCGACTTACATTCAACGATTTTGAGAACCAGATGGGGACGAGATAAAATTTCTGACTACATAGTGGTACTAGAAGGATTTTGCAGCAGCTCGTCACGGGTACGACTTCAAATCCTTGGTAGATGAGTATTCATTTACCTGGAATAGAACGTATGTACTTCACGCCGTTGCCACGAGCCAGACCCAACGTCCGGCGTCCGGGTCAGAGCCGCATCGGTTATTCTGTGGGAGGAGGGAGGATATGCGTGCCAACAATGCGGGCATACACTCCGGCATATTCTGCTCTAAGGATACATCTCTGGGCCACATCATTGCCCAAACTTTACAACAACATCTTGCCGAACCTGCTGTCCGTGTACCATTTGGGAAACGCCGTCATGCTCTCGGGTTTCATGACCTAGATAAACGGGCGGTTAATCACAGTCTGGGCAGAGGCTACGTGGACTGACCTTCAGGATGCGCGAGCATGAGTTGACAAGAATTTCACAGTCTACGCCCCAAACACTAGTACGCGTAAGCTTATGTTCCAAGTGAGTCAGAATGGCGTTTGAGTGGCGGAACGAAGTCATCGTGTGTTCGCCAAGGAGCAAGGCCCTGAGCCCCGCAAAATACGTGCAAACTTGGCATCCAACACTTTCGATCTCAGCGACGGCGATGACTTCCTCGGGCTTCTCGGTCATAACATCGTCCGCGTATGCCTTCACGGCGCCCGTCGCGAAGCCTTTGAAGGGCTCTATCTCCAGATCCAGGACCTGCTCGACAAGGAAACTCCGCGGAATAGGGAAGAAGGGCGTGAGTGTCGTGGGGGCATGCTGCCCGAAAGTGAATCTAACGGGCGGCTCGAGGAACCGAGTTCAGAGATATTCGCATTCAGTCTGCGCCTCGAGATCGAAGCAAAGCTTTACGAGGCCGATCATACGGTCAACGGGAGTTTTGAGCTGATCCCTCCAGTTCAGGGAGGAATCGTTCACGGCTGAAGGCGCTCTGAACGCGGCGATGGTCGCGCGGACAAGGGTGGCCGACACATGGGCTTGAGCCTGTAGTGATTCCGAATCGGGCATCCCCTCCCGCGTAAATTCCCTTGCGACAGAACGGGCAAGTTCTTCCAGGATGTGCGAGTCGCGACCCTTAAATGCTTCTGCATTTAGTCTAATGATAAATGGGACTCGGATACAACGTAATGGGATGCCGATCAGCGTACTTTTCTTTGAGGACACGTATCCCGCCAGCATGTCGCGCTGCCACCATAAATATTTCCATGTGATATGTGAGGTCGCACGGCTCGGCCTCGTTCCCTTTGGACGTGACCGGCGTCGTAAGCGAAAGCAGGGAATCAATGGTGTCGAGGAAGAAAGGATGAAAATGCGTATCGAATCCAGGAGCTGACCGCAGGTACCGCCCCAGAGGCTCACATAGCTCTGTAATACCTCCACGGAGGATATGTGGAAACGAAAGCGCCACAAGCAGCTGCGTCCCGCATCTTGGCGAAGATATCCCAGCAGAGTTCGGCGTGGTCGGTTCCGATGCATAGTTTGATTACGTCCAGGGCCTTGTCCGGGTCTCCCTGAGATGCTCTGATCTCGTTCTCTGAGGGAAGGCCGGGAGACTCCGGACAATATTCGAGACACCTTGTGTAATCACAGATTTCACAACCTCGACATCGGCAGAAGGAACAGTCATCAGACGGCCATGTAAGTCTCGCAGGAAGAGAATCCAGAGGGCCGTACTGAGATCGTGGGTTCGGAGTTGAGGGAGAATACTAGACTACTGTCAGTCCTGGATAAAAAGGATATGGACCCTGAAATTACATGTCTCGCAGGAATACACCACCGCAGGTCAGGGAGCGCTCAAGAAGCGAGGGGATGTCTGATCCCTCGATATTGCGAAGGGATCGGAGATTGGCTTTGTCGTGATTTTGGCACCACAGCGAGAAGCTGGGATCTGCGTCCTCTGCAGCCAGTTGCGTTAGCCGGGCGAGCAGCACATCCCGGCGGGTAATTCACGGTCCATGGCACGATCCCAGCTGCATGGTGAAAAATTGTGAGCCAGGAAAAGACGACGACATCGAACTCACAACTCTCTCAACACACTCCACCGGAATATTTGACAGCAGGACGCGAAATCCTCCACACCAAGCAGATCTGTGTTCTTCTTTACTTCACAGGCCTTCAGGATGCGCATCAGAATATGCACATCATTCCAACGACGGGAAGACGCGGCGAGGACCTGGACGGCGTGATTGGGATCATATCGGGGATACATCTCACAGGATCGGATAAGACTATTCACTAAGACCTGTTCTCTCCGAGTAGCAGCAGTTGTAATCGAGATCTGAAGTTCGTTGCATATGAAGTCGTATGCTTCGCCGAGCTCCAGAGTGGAATCTACGGAGCCACTTTTGGCCACAAAAGTATAATCGTCCGTTTATAAACTGCGATAACGCGGATGCGGTAACGTCAGGATTTAGCATGTCGGTACATCGATAAATATTGATTCACCTTCGATTCACGCCGCGCTCTGGGAGAGAGAGATGATCAGGGCAGGAAAAAGAGTTGTCAGGACAGGACAACATACCGCGTGAGAGTACCGTTCAAACTTCTCCGTGCGCGGGTCCGTTGATTAGATCTTGGGGTTTGAGCTTGAGCCGAACTGAAATGGGGAGGCCGCTCAAATCGATGGCTTGGGTGATAGTGACGCGGCGGCGCGGAGGCCCGAAAGTTATGAAGTCCTCTTCCTCGATGTCATCATCCAGCGCATAACCTTCATAGTCCCCGTCAGTGGAAGCGATGAAATCGATATGCGCGAGCAGAATGCGAAATTCGAGTTGGCGAGCGAGGGGCCTCAAGTCAAATACCAAGATTGCATCGCGGCCAGCGAGAGACTCGGCAGAGAGGTTCGGTATCGGGGTGCATTTAGACCATCCTGAGGTGGTATATCTTTTCCACAGCAAACAGGCCCAAAACTTCGGCGCGCTGCCAGATGTGTCTTGCCTCCAAGAATGCAAAATGCTTTGAAGCTTCTGGCTAACAGCGTCCATCTGCGGAAGCGCCGGGTGCGTCTTTGGTTTCAGCCACAGAATGTCGTAAACAAGGGATAGGCGGCAGCCTGGAGTGACGCTGGTCAGGCGATGCTCCACCCCGGAATATGTGGCGACGATGGATGTCAAGTGGCCACTGTCGTCTGCGAAGTCGAACGATTTAGCTTGGCCGGCATGCTGCAGCTGAGGTAGACCTCCTTCATGGCGAGAGGGGAGGATGACAATAAGCTCGCCAATTTTAGGTTCGGTACCATCGCTAGCGGGGCGGCTGGAGGATGTGAGTGCAGGCGTAATAAGGACGGATATATCGCACTCTGTTTGAGTTGTCATTCTGCAGGTCACGTTTTAAGTCAGGCCTCATACATTGGAATGGAAAACGTACTCGCTATTAATTGGAACAGGAGCTTCCTGAGCACGAATCTCGCGGGGGTCGAGGATGCTGTGAGACCCATTACCGCCGTCGCTCCAGCCGTTTCCTTGATCCAAACATCCCACGCAGGGTTTTCGACGTATATCTGGGTGTGTCCTAGACAGTTCGGTCAGAGTTTTCCGGAAAGCGTACCTGTTCTGCGGACATCTCCCAAATTCCAGACTGCTCTGAATCCTGCGCGGGAGCATCTGAATCTTCAACACGATCATCCGAGTCCTCGCCAAGATCGTAGACGGGATAGGAGGCGGAGATCAAGACCTCAGCCACGGTGTCGCTCAGCGGAAGACCCAAAGTGCCTCGCCACCGATCTCGAGACACGGGTTGGGGGCGGTCGCATACCGCTTGGAAGCCGCGAATTCGCCATCGAAATGGAAGCCATCCTTTAAAGCAGCCTGGAACTCGGTCTGGGAACCTCCATTGGGCGAACGAGCGTGAATACTCCCACCCACCTTGATGGTCGATTCTGAGGTGATAAGTGTTGGCGCGATCGGATAATCCAACTCGATTTCCTCATCGTCGTCGTCCGACTCGAATCCATTCAAAGGGTGGGCCATGGAATGAGTCGCTACGTCACGATTTGATGGATTTCACAGGATCGGACAATGGTATGAGACTTAGAGACTTACTCTCGTTTTTTGTTCTGCGAGTGTCAAAGCGGGCTCCATGAACTTCAAATGTGGGTGGGACTCGGGCGCCAGTTCCATACAACTGCAGTAGCTCAATTACGCTTGGGGCAGAAGAAGTCAAGGACGTTGGGAGTCGCAGCTCGTGTCGTGGTGGTGTGGTCAAACAGTGTTCGCCCGAACGGTGAAGCCTTCAGACCCTGAAGGCCTTCGGGGGGCCTTCATGAAGGCCTTCAGAATTTTCGGCAGAATTTCGCGCCGTTCCGAAGGCCTTCAGATATCACGTGTGTGTATTATGTAATTTTCCAAAATTTGCGTTCTCCCACCGGTCGCGCCAAGTCATGCCAAACTCGTTGCAGGATCACTTCTGGCGGGGTGAGGAACAGACTACAAGCTACTCCAAGAACTACCGCAAGGCTTGCGTCAAAAACCAGATGCAAAATGTCAGTGCGCCGCTGGCTGACATCACCATCAGCGCGGGTGATTGAGAAGGATGAGCTGTTGATGCAGGCACTGACAGAAGAATTGGAGGACGATGTCCCCGACGATGGGGCCATAGAGATAGATTCCGAGGACGAGTATCATGCGTAATTTATTGAATTGGACTCAACAGCGTGGGAAAATCAAATGAACCCCTTCGCGTACCCTTCACGCTGAAGCCTTCACCCTTCAGAAGGCCTTCACAATCTGGAGGCCTAAATTTGAAGGCCTTCGGGCGAACACTGTGGTCAAAAGACAAGTCAACGTGTGACAGTCACTTCCACGTGCAGTGACCAGCTAACCGGCGTTATCCGGAGCCCCTGATCCCCGGTGCACCCCGAGTCTCCACAGATCACTGTAGAGATTCGGCCACAGTATGCACAGTACTAGTAGCTATCTAAATCGGCTGGATTGAAATCTTCATCCAGCCGAGTGTGGTGTAAACGGGATTTAACGGGTACTGACTCCTGATCGCTGAGCCTGATGGTGTTGAGTAATACAGGCAGATGAGACGCCATCTTTCACCGTCCCACGGTCCAATATCAAGAAGCAACGGAGTCATACCAAGACCCTCGGCGGGCGTCTCATTTCACCTCTCAGGATTCAAAAGTGTAGCACAAAGCGCCCCGTTCGTGGTATTTTGTTGGAGCCGAGAGGATAATCGGGTGAGCTTGCCGGTCTTTCGGCCGGATATCGAATTGGATGATGTCGTTTGGATAGTTAGCCACTTGAGTCGTAGCTTCAAATTGAATTTTCGGCCGTTGAACCCCCATGTCGGAACCCGAGCTACCGACAGGCACATACGTCCAAGCAGATCATGCACCGATCAACAATCTGGTTCTACAGTTTCAAAGACCATCTCTATTGCCGGAGATAACCTACACCTCCTCCATCGCCTTCGGATTGAACTTCCCTTCTGTAGCTGGCCCTTGAGAGGATGGCGTAGATAGGTTGGATTGATGTGCATGCGGATGAGGTTCGCCGCGGTTGATCCCTTCGACGCGGATGAGAAGGAGGTTGCACGTTATCGGCTGTTTTCGCAACTCAGAAGGCATTACGCCGGGGAGGTGGAATGGAACTCACGATGATGTGGATGAGCTGAGAAAATATCAGGGACGGGGTCCTTATTAAACTGGGGGGAGGGACATACCGCCAGCGACGCGACATATTGCAGATTGCTCCCCGAGAGGTACACGCCCAGCGACGCAATGACCGAGAGGGTGTAAATCACTCCGGTCTCGAAGAAGATCATTCCCACGCGTGTGAGGAAGTGAGTCTGCATTGTCCCCCGCATGTCAGCCGTAGATCGGACGGTGAAAAGTCGCCGGACGATGAGATCTGTGTGCAGAAATGGGGCTCAGGGAGACGATTGGAACTTGGGGCACGTACACGTCGTTACGACGCTGGTCGTAAAGGTCAAAAAGAGCGTCACTGAGAGGACGGGGAGGATGCTTGCGTCGTTCAACCGCTGTGTGCCCTCGAGGTTTGCCTCGCGGTATGAGCTGGTGATCGACAGTCCTGGGTACGGTCCCCGGTCAAGCAAAACACGCATAAGAGATATGAAAGACGTACCTGCCATTGCAATCCAGCTCGCTGTGGGTAGAGCAATCGCACGCCAGCTCCTATCGTATAGCACATAGCATCGATAAATCTAGCAAATCCTTGAGCCCCAACAATCCGGCTGAGTCCAATCGGTCGACGTACCAGGAGTGCGTCCCCGAGGATGACCTGGACCGTATCCTCAACTGCGGGCATCCAATGCTTCCACCCGGAATTCAGGGTGTTGTAAAATTCCAAGGCACCCCCGGAACCCTTATAATCAACGAAGGCGTCGATGACATCCTGCAGCGAGAGCACGGCGCTGAAGCTCGAGACGAGGAACATGAGGGTGGTCGCAGCAACAATGGGGAATTTAATCTCCTGCCGCCGTCTGAAATGGAGCTTCTGGCTTGGAGAACAGAGTAACGAGCGAATGGAGGGAACGAAGGTGGTCAGTAACACGCCTGGGATGGCCTGAGCGTCAATGTCGGAGGATACTTCGGAGAACACACCGTAGAGGATGCAGCTCACGAAGAGGGCGATCAGCCGAGCGGTGTGTGCCTGCACATCGGTCATAGTGGCCTTTGGAATAAGAATGGGAGAGGGAAACGGGAAGTCTGGTCCACCGCGGTGTTACGACAACTAAATAAGAGGGAATCAGCGCCCTGCATGTACAGGCATGTACACGGTAGTCATGCGGCGCGATGATAGATCTTGCCACAGTCAATTGAATCTCGGGAAGAAAGATCATCCACATCGCGGAGTTAAACGATGGCACATCAGGGCACATCACTCTCAAGAAGGCCCCCGGTCACTCACCAATAGGTCGGTCCGCCTAAAATCTGATATTTGCGTTGATTTACCTTACAATTTTGGGGCTCTTGGTCGCTGATTTACCTTACGGCGGACCGAATATTTTTTTTTCTTCCCCAGGCTATTTTCTACCGCCCCGGGCTGTTTTGGCCCTTCCCGTACCCTGGCCGCCGCTTTGGTCGGCTTCCGCCTCACTGCGGCCGATTTTTTGGGCGGCTGCACCTTCCGCAAAGTCGAGTAAAATCAGCTGGGCAGGCACTTGGGTCCAAAAGAAAATCACCCGCCGACCGCCGGTCGGGATTGATTTACCTTACACCATGGACCCAAAACACCAAATTTTCGGAGCCTGATTTACCTCATCCCGGACCGACCTACAGTATTAGGTAGTGACCGGGGGCCTACTCAAGATGTCCGTCTTCTGGGGAATGATCGATGATCTTTGACGCATCTCCGTTAGGGTGTCTCTCCGCGTATCTTTTCCATCAAAATCTCTGCCTCGGATTACTGATGTCGGAAGGCGGAGACCACACCCTAACATCTGGAGCCGAGACTACCACCCGGTGTCCCGGCGTAGGTACGCTTCGATGGTGTGCCCATGAGTCTTTAGCGTTTGAACGCTGACCGTTAGCGACTGTTCGGCGAGTGTAAATGCACATCATCATGGTGCAGGGCAAGATGCGAAGCGGTGCCTCGGTGTTTGGGGTATTCCGTTATAATTAAGTAGCCCGCTGCGCGGCAATGCCCGCTATCTATCTTTCCTTGTCGTGGTAAAATTACAGTGCTACCACATCACCGACTGAATGGTCCATGTACCCGCTCCGGGTACCCGGCGCGCGACTAGATACAGCTCTCCGAATAAGTATAGAAACCGTTCAACATGTACCTCTTTAACCCCGTTCGTTCAGCAGTCCAATATGAATTCAGGAAGCGACTCACGGTCCACGGAGTGCAGGATATCATCCATTAATCTGTCCATCTGTTTCATCGAAGCGCCGGATATGACATCTGCGGCCGATCTGCAGGTCGTATGGCCATCCTGCGAGGGAATTCCCCCGCACCTTGTAAGTATTTACGCCGCCTGCACGATGCTGCAGCTTTAAATACTTCCGTAAGACAGTAAGTTGTCCCGCCTTATCACACGCATTGTGATTGTTTGTGGTTGCGGATGCTCTTCCATCGCTGACCTGCACCTTACAGTATGAGGAGGGCACACAGTATCCTCTCGAGGACAGAAACTACAACAGCTAAAGGCTAGTACCTCACTTGTTGAATTATTCTGCCGGTGCAAAGCTCTTTCTTCCGTGCCACTCATCGCCGACCTTTGGTCGCTCCTCGCGACACAAGGAGATTAGGAAAGATGCCAGTCAGAGGTAACGACAGAGTTTGATACTGCACAAATAGAATGCTCGAACCATAGGAGTATATGTAAACCGATGATGAAGAACCTCGTTCGGTTTAGGGAGCTCATTAAGCCACAACAAACCACATGAGAAACGACGGTGCAGAATGCATAGTGATGTCTGGGTCGGGTCGGGATTGGTTCGGGCTCGGGTCGTGGCAGGCTTGGGCTTCAAAACCTTCTGAGGGCCCAGTGTGGGTCGGGCCTGGGCCCGGGCTTGGTTGAAATTTCTTTCAACTACTTCACGGTGAGTTTGGGAAGTACTCCAGGTAAATCCAATGGATTTCTCACTTCAAACATTGCAGACTGCGAACTTTGCATGAATCAGCAGCTGTTTGAAATACGGGAAGTGCCATCATTCCAATCTGATGTTCCATTTCATGAGTGGTTCCTTTTGACTCGACGGCAAGACATAGGCAGACGGCCAACTTTCTTCGTCTCGGCTCCCTCTTGAAGAGAGATATCGAGCTAACTCAATCGGCAGACAGGAGGCTCAATCAAGCGCCCGACGGACGCGCTCCCTCCCACTGTTTCGATCTTCCTCAGTAGTGCTGTTGTAAAGGTCGCATGGGCTTTAGTCAAGGCAGAAATCTGGCTGATGGACCCCGAGGCCAACCGCTCGGAACGGGAGGAAGATTTGATGAGATAAGCTTTTGAGATAGCCCTTGGATTTGGGCAGGGGTTCTCATGGTCGAGGGACGGGGGAATCACATCGTTGGAGGTGGGCGGGAGCGCGACAGCGGGAGAGGAGAAGTACAGGAGACCGAATATAGTAACTAGTAGAGAATTCAAAGTCCACCACCTGCCGCTTTTGATCCCGGTTGATGGCCCGGTTATCCATAACCCATACTTTCACGAAGATGGCGGGCATTACCAATCATCGGAGTTTGAATTCCTGGCGCGAAGTTGGATTCATGCCAGACACATTTTCTCACCAGATTATATATTGCGACGCAGAATACTCCGCGGAGCCTGTCTATGACGCTCTCCAGCTTCATAATTTTCTCAGAGATGGTAAAACGGGCGAGAGAAACATAGTGAAATGTCATGTGACCCGGGCGTTTGTCAAACAACTTCAGACAAGTCGAGATCTGGGCTCCATAAAATTATGAAAAAAATACTGGAAGCCTTCTATCGATGTTCAAACATGTTTTCATGTATTCTGAGTGGTTGACCTTAAATGCAGTGAGTTGCAACCAAAATTTATCCAGATTCAAACTCCGATGATTGGTAATAACGGAATACACTGATCGGACCGCGGGAACCAACAGAACTCAACAAGCGAGGTACGAGCTGCATATGTTGAAGTGTCTATCTAGGAGAGACTAGGCGCGGGCAAGTCAAAGCCCGTCCATCACTAAGTGCGGGCTCCTTTACGCCGTGTTTCCTCGGGCGGGTCTTCCATGAGTCGAATTGGTGAATCCGATATTCGGCCTCCTCTTTTTCTAGAGCCGCGAGCGTGTCTCGCAGCTCAAATATCCCTGGGAATTCTCGGGGCACTCATCACTTCCTGGCAGTGGTGCGAATGACGACCGATATCAATGGAAAACCTAATGGTCGCGTCCATTCTGAAGGCAGGCATCTCTTCCCTAACCTTGACGCATCTATTTTCGACACATTTGACACTCTCTCGTTCTTCCCCCATCTACCTGCGAGCTCGACGCCGTCCAAGCTCTGCTTTGAATCAAATGAAACTCTCCTCAAAAATCTCCTTGACTGCTGGTGCGTATCGCCATGCATCCCAGAACTTCCGGACCTCCAGACTCAACGACCCCGACAAGAAATGAGGATTCCGTGGTGCGCTGAGGCTTCCAACGGTCGATTGTACTGCTCCGGTTCCTACTACTGGGGTGTCCCCATTTATTCTGATAGCAACACAACGCTCGACCTGCGCTTCGCAGTTACACTGATTTTCTTTGGACAATCCGGATATTGCAAGCGTGGGAGCATCATCCCGCGCCCGCCGCTCACGCAGATCCTCCATCCCAATGCATCACGCTCCCCACTCGGTCATATCCACGCGCCGAGGCTGATTTCCGTCCTCCCTACCGCGAGATCCACGCCAGAGATCTAGATCCTCCTCCTGCTTCCGTTATTTTCTCTCGCTCTACTCTAGATGCCTCCCTCCAGAGGAGGCGAATTTACTGAAACACATCTCGGCGCCCAATCCTCGGTCCCGCGGCCGCTCGCTCGCTCGCCTCGCCCGAGGGCGATGGCGTTGACGTCGGCATCGTCGGTTATTTATTAATAGATGTATTCCCCGGATCTTGAGGACCTTGGGCAGTATTTTTAGGCCGGGCATAGGGAATTCTGAATAGGGTGTACGTGCGTACGTACGCGCGCGCTAGTACTACCCAAAATAAACCACCAGCTATATGTGGGGTGGCCAGGGGATCCCCAGGAGGCACGACAACTTTAGTATCATAGTTATATATCTAAGACTATTTTGATACATAAATAACTAGATTTGTCCCAAAGTTCCTGCCCGGCCGCCCCCGCCTCCCTCGTCGCCAGTGCGCTCTACGCGCCTCCCTGGCCAGGATGTGACACCACCGCCGGATCCATCAATTCTTGCGTCCGCTTTGGGATATCCCAATCGGGTCGACAGGCGTTTTATTGATATAGCGCCGATATTCTTGGATGTCCTTGTCTGGGGCTTGCAAGAGGAAAGCGAGGGCAATCTTCTCCTCTGCCATGATGGATGTACGACCGCAAGAGGATGGGCGGAGGAGAAACTCAATAAATACCGTTGAAAATTTCAAATTCTCGGCGTGACACACCGGTATATTTTCTGCATATTGCCTCTCCCTTGTAATACATAAGTATCGCGCGAATGATATTCGAGCTATTTCACGACCCAGAGGTGCTCGGTCCCGAATTTTCCACTTGACAAGCTTGAGCCGTCTACCGGCACACAAGAATTCTGCCAGTCAATGACATGATACGGAAGGAAAGGAGGCTCTTGCCTTTGGAAGTGTACTCTGCAGATCTTATTAATGTATCCCAGGTTGGCAGACTCAGACTGTGGGTCGGTGCGGGGAGCAGGAATATTTCCCTCGGTTTCCTCATTGTCGGGGGTTCCTTGACGGACTTATCATCAGTGGACAGTGGTGAGACCAACGAGCTCTGAGCGCCCGGAGAGTCTCCCGGGGGAGACGGCAAAGCGCACCGAAGGCGCGGAGCCAACTCTACCAAGCACTGGAAGAGAGAGAAGGAAGGAAGAGAAGGGCGGGCAAGATAAAACACGTGATGTGGTGGTACGCGGTCACGAAAGACGTCCGGATTCCCCGCTCCAGAGTCCAAGTGGACCAGATTTCCTCACTTATTGAACACGAACATGTGCGTGTCACGATTTACGCCGATTTTTGTGCCCTCTTCGTGAGTTTGCGTCAAGTGGAGCATGTGGAATCGTGGGGATTGTCTTGACCGAGCGGCGGGATTCCATCTTCATGTCTCGGATATATGGAGTCTTGAATCACCGAGAAACAGTAGGCGCATGATCCTGAAGCTAAGGCATCGGGATATCCGTCTGCCCAACCGAGACGAGCAGCGGGTGGGGAACATTAACCAGACTGGTACTATATACACGAGGATTTCATCCAACACGGTCTTGCAGGTTATCAGATTTTGAACACCAAGATGAATGAGTTGAATCGTAAAAAGTCAGAATTCTCGTCGCATGTCTGTGGAACCTAACATTGGCAATTGAACGTCATAGCGGAGAGGGCAGTCTAACTTTGGGCGAGAGTATGCAACCTGAGTCCTGGAATATGAAAAGGAGGCCCTCGAGCTCGTCCCAGCGGCCCTTGTCCTGTCCCTCGCCGTGAGCGGATAGCAAGCGGGGGAAGAGGCGATCCAAATGGCGCGCGAGGAGCTGGACACCCACAGCAAGGCAAGCAGGCTGGCGCACATTAAGATGCTGGAGAGCATGCGTCCACACGGGGATTATGATGAATGGCGGAACGCCAGATGTCGCGAGGGAGATGTCGAGAATGGTCAACTGCGTGCATTTCTGCGCGAAAATGGGCAGGGCTTGGATGGAAATGCTGGTGACGGAGGAAATGGAGAGCGACCTAATTTCCGGCCACGCTAGCGCAATGTCGATTATGCCTACCCACCCAAAGGACAGCGAGGGGCGGAGCGAGGAGCGCCAGCGCGCGGCGATCTCTTGCCACGAGCTTCGGGTCACGACGAGCGCGATCTCCGAAATCGATCTAGCATCAATGAAGAGCGTATCCAATACTCCCGGGGTAAAGAGCTGGAACAAATTGGCAGGGACGGGGAGCGAGGCATCGGAGATCTTGAGGCGCTTCAGGGCAGGGAACGACTTGGATTTTATAACCCGCAAACTCCGAACGTGGAGAGGTAGTCTGGGGATTGATTTCTATCACCAACGAAACTAGGTGTTCCAAATTCGCCACGGGGGTGAGAAAGGTGGCTAAAATCATGCCCGTCATGTCCCACATGTTTAGCTCGCGGAGTTGTGGAGAAGGACGACAAAGTGTCTTCAAGGACCCGATGCGGTTGATTACAGATGGTAAGCGACGACAATTGGGTGGCTACACCGGGCAGAGTCGAGAGAAAGATGGTGTTAGACGGAGGTCTGGGCGCAAATCCCGACGTGCAGGATCGTTGGTGAGACGAGGAGCAGCGCTTCTGGGGACGGCGAGTTCAGTGAGCCACTGTAGTCGATCCAGGTGAGATTGGACAGCAAGGGTGTCGGGTGAATGATGGCCAGGGCGGAATACACTGAAGGATGTATTGCGATCGGGTGTATTCCGTCGCGGTAAGCCACTCGGTGAACTCGCTGTGCATAACAATGGAAGCGGGCCCAATCCGATGCGGGTATGATCCCCGATAGTGTCTGGAGTGAAGATATGAGTCAAAAGCCTCTCAGAACGGTGCATTTCTCACATAAACACCGTTTATGGGTTTGAGCGCCGTCAACATTTGAGGAGCGGCGACATTTTATCTATTATCGGAAACTGGTTACTGGGCTACCTTACTATTTTTGTCCTCGAGCCCGTACAGAGACTCGAACTGATACTGGCATATGGGCTCAGCAACCAAGGTATGCATCCTATGTGTGAACTGAGATATTTTTCGGGAATTTACATTTGCATTTCGTGGCCTGCCGAATTTTATTCCCGGTGGTATCCCGAAAAGGGAATATGTCGGAAAAATATAAATAGCCTTTTAAGCCCGCGGCCTTAAAATGACATAATCAGGGCCTCATAAGGCAGCCGGCCGGCTTATCGGGTACTTATCCGGCTCGTATTTTAGCATGATAATCGCCACGCCATGCCGCCGCCAACGCATCTCCCAGCCGCGCCCTCCCGCCTCATCCTTCACCGTCCCAGCCCTCACACAACTCTCCTGGGACCTCTACCCTGCATCAAGACCCTTTTGACACCTCTAGTCATCGCCGGCGCGCTGATTCCATCTCAGAACGGTCTTCCGCCCGAGCATATGATCCAGAAAACTTGGAGGAGCCCTTTTTATGTCCCGACCTCTAGCACTAGACGACCCTCCAAGCTCCAAGTTGGACAGCGGCTGTCTCGCCTGTCATGACCCCATTGCAACGATCCGCACCACAAATCCGTGTCGACGGAAGCAGCAAGCTAGGCTGCCACCCCTTGATCGTTCCCAATAGGACCTGCGCAATGCTCGTGACTCGCGAGGCTCTGCAGGTCCATTTGAGGGACTAGACGCCCCTCGCGACTCACGAGGGTCTGCACATATTAGGACCTGGGCGGGTATTCCACCACTCGACACGTGGAGCATCTCGACGCACGGGTCGCGACTCACAAGGTTCTGCGGGTGGCTCAACATGGGCATGAGGTGGGGGTGAGCTTCAGGTGGGTCTCTTTATATTATTTTGAAACTATGCCTTCTGGCCACTTTCCGGAAATGACGCGCAGCGCGACCGATTAGGAATTGGAGTGGCCCGCCATTGCCTTTCAAAAAGGTATGTATGTTGTTCTTGGCACATGACTCACCTGTGGACGTGTAAGGAATCCGAAGCTTGGCCGTCGCAACGAAGACTGGGAATTCGTACCTCGTTTAAATTACAGCATTATGTGGTTCCTAAAACGAGTATTTGAATTGAAAGCCGCTTGAAAAATAAATGTCTAAGAGCACTGCGAAGAATCACAGTGCATGTCAAAAGCCGATGCACAAAGTCAATTAATCAAGATCAAGATATACTGTCCCAACGCGCTGGATACAAACTCTTTACTCGACGCGACATATCAGTGTCTAAAACATCAAACACAATGAACTCGCCGGGGTTGTCGAAGTCGGGTACGAGGACTGCGCCGCGGATGATTGAGTGAACAGAAATAAATTCTGTGTTCGTCTTTTCCTTGGCTTTGACCCGATGGAACCGCAGCGCCTTATCCTTCTTCTTCAAACGACCGGTCGGAGCATCGAAAGGCAGAATGAGGGCGAACGGATGGACCTTCTTCTCCACCATACAGGAAAATACGTAGACAAGTTGGGCGAAGATGGGTCCATCAACTGTCTTGACCAATACACAGTCGTAACGTGGGCGGCCTTGAAATGTGGGATTGCATCTTAGGTAATCTATTGTGGACGTCCAGTTGCTCAGGGACTCGTAGTGTACCTTGAGGAATTGAAAAGGCACAATCTGGGGAGGCAACTGTCAGCCAAGATCTAAAGCAGAAAAGAGCACATGCCGAATCTGTATCGCTGAATGCCAGCCATTTCTGGTTTGGTAGGCCATGGTTGAATTCTTGTAGAAAAACAGAGATGAAATTTCCAAACTTGACGCGAAATCGTTTGAAGGCGGGATCTGCGGACATGTCTTTTTCTAGTGTCGAGAATGTTACAGGTTGGAGCTTTGACCCGATGTCAACGTTGGACAATATTGTGGCTTCGAGATCCTCGGGGTTCTCTCCGGAATCGTCTGGATTTTCATCAAGCGCCGCAATCTGATCACGAATGAATGTAGCAACTGTACGACGGTGGTCATGCTTGACAAGCTGATTGTGTTTCTCGTGAGTCGGACACAGCGATCTTTTACAATAAGATTGAACTTGCCTGGGGAGTCACGTCCTTGAAGTTTGTTAATCTGTGATAGGTTTGCCGAATTGTCCCATGCATGGATTCACTCGTCTTCGTTCCAAAATTTCGACTCGCGCCTTTATTTTTGATGTCGTCGAATGCGTGACGACGGGCGTGGAATTTCGGGAAGTTCCAGTTTTTCTCCCCGTGCTCCGTGCCCTCACAAGCGGTAATATATTCCTGAGAATATGGATTAAGTATCGACTCAATGGCCTGTGATAAATAGACGATACCTTCATTACAGAGTCCAGATTGAGAACTTCGCGGCGCCCAGCAGCAATTGTCTCCGAGGTGTGGACCTCGAAAGAGAGCAAGGTGCGATACTCAAGGTAGCTGCGAAGAGCCTGTAGAAGAAGAAGGCCAGCATCGTCAACGAGAACGTTGTGAGCCACAAAAAGCATCATCTTTGCAATATCTTCGTGCTTTGAACCGTCGTTGAATGATGTGTTCATAACTGTTCCAAAGTGATTTAATCCACGCCAACGGGGAAACATGGCCATTCTTCGGACGATCAGAAGATATTCACGCGCGGGAATGATAACATACTGTGCATCTATTTTGACAATGGCTGCTCGGCCCAACTCCGTCACACGTGCTTTGATTTGAGTGAAAAGATGATCACCCCAGAACCCGCCATCATCTGCGTGCAGCGGGTCATAAGAGATTGCAGCGTGGGGTTCTGAATCTTTGATCTTCCAAAAAGTGTTCTGGAGTTCAATTGTCAGCCGGTTGCGGGTGCAATAAGGAACAAACATACCTCGACATCCCGCAAGCCATGGTCTTTCAGAAGTTCCTCCCGTTCTGCTGCGGTCCTCAGTGCTCTAGCATTTTCGAGAATTTCTTCGGACTCTTTCCCTGTACGGAGTGGATGCTCCGTAGAAAGGTCGGACTGTTCATTCCAAGGGACAAAACAGATCGGACATGGGTAGAGTCCCTGTAAGCCCCGAATGAGAGCCATCACGCATCTAAAAATATTGTTAGCGATAGAGAGATATAATCAATTGAACAACCTACGCTTCCTCGTAGTCTGCCGCCAAAATTAAGATTCGTGGCCAAAGCCAGCGAAGAATTGCGTCTCCGCAGCTCGTCCAATCCCCTACCCTGGAGGCATGTGCAAGGGACTCCAATAACTTGTAGAAGGCGGTATGCCATACAATATTTTTGAAGTTGCTGAACGCCGGTTTGCTGTTCTCCTGTGGGTCATCTTTTACCTACAACCCAACATTAATGTTGTGAATGACTAAAATGCGGAGAATACATACCACAGGCTGGTGGCCAACCAACTGGCCGCCGCCGAACTGGATGCTGTTTCTGATCATTGTGGGGAGATTTGCCAATCTGGCAATAACTGCATATGCCTTCTGGGTCCCAAACGATGACAATTTGGACTTGTCGGCGTACAAGACGAAGCAAACGGGCTTTGCCGCTGGATCATCTGGCAGGCCCGACTATGGAGGATTTAGATACCGGTTCGAGCACAAATAAATGGTATAACTGACCTGTGCAGCCCAAAATGCGTCTGCGGTCCAGGGCTCATGATAGAATCGAACATATGATTCGCCATTAAATTTGTAAACCTTTTCAGCATCCCAAACAAAGCATGAAGCAAGGCGGGGATCCTGAATAAGACTGCGCGCCCAGTCCCATAGCGGCCGAGTGTATGTATCAAAGGATTTGTCCTCGTTCTTGTACTGGATTGTGACCGAACCTTTCTCAAACTGAAACTCCCTGAGATGACATCAAGTCAGAAATGAAGAAACGTACTGCAGTGCATTTATGTGATGCCAAATCCCATAACTCGTCGAGTTCGCGTTGACTTGTCAGTGTGAAGTCATCCGGATTAAACATGCAGCGTCGGATGAGAGAGATCAGTGTCTCGGTGAAATCCTTGTTTAACATGCTTTGCTCGCAGAACTCTGCCACTTCGAAATCCAGCCGAGATCGAAACGGACGCCATGGCTCTGCATCAGCGGGTACCGGTCGTTCCGCCATGTTTGACTTCAGATAAGCATCAAAGGATCCGAAATAAACTTGGCGTTTGCTATGCGGATGAAATATACGCTTTATATCTTCCGCCGGCGGAGGGTTTTCCTGCTGAGGGTCAAAATCATTTTTTCCTTCGGTAGAGGCATCGTCCTCTGGGAAATCAGAGTCAAGGTAATCTGGATTTCACCGCAGAAGGTGAGAAATTTGCTACTGCATTCGACATCGATACATACCAAGAACATTATTTCTTTTGGGGATTTCCGCTCGCAGAGATGACGGACCGGCCAAGGGTTGGTTTGACTCATCCTCTTCAAGCGAATTAATGGCATGCAAAGCAGATGGAACGAAAACCTTACCCTGTAAGAGAGCCTGAGTATTAAGCTGGGCAGATGCGACTTGACCTATTTCGAGTTCTTCCCGTGAATGAGGCGGGAACGACTGTTGAAGACTCACGTTTTTTGGCTTTAAATTCTGCAATGAATGCGGCGTTCTTAGCCTGGTTAGACTTTTTGGCACCGCAAGCAGCCTCGTGGGTCCTGATACCTCTTGAGTTCCAGGCAGTACCACAATGACGACAGTTTATCTTCTTGTCGCTTGGAGCCATCAGATTGTACTAGAAACAGCGCGAGTTGAAAAGGTATATTATGTGAAGGATTTTGAGGGTGGAGTTAGACTCAAAAGAACTGGTGCTGGCACGGGAACTTGAAGCGGTAGATGGTTGACAGAGGTCACATGCTCGCGTTCAGCTTTGGAATCAACACGATCAATCACTGTTCTCTCAATCTCTCCCGTCGTGTCCAACTCCAGTCAGTTTCCGCAAGACTGACAAGCACGGAACATGAAAAATAGGTATGTCCCTCCCATTCGTGACCGAATGTAACTGAAATATCCAGGTCGATGAATCATGATGGTGTTCCGTAGTTAAGAATTTCAGCTTCAATTCCGCCGTGTGCACTGTCGACTTTCCTCATCAACTACCACGTCGGAGACATACCTCAAGTCGAGTTGAGCCTTCAATATTGTTTATGGCCAAAAGGCACGCCTCTCATGTCCGTTTCCTTAACTTCATCAAAGAAACACCCTCATGGAATCAGCAGCTTGGCAGAATTGTCGCTCGTAGGTGCCATGCTATGCGATTCCATGCAAGTTTTCTACTCGAACTCGTGTAGGCCTGCACCAATCACGTCCAGCTCTGCCGGTTCCTCTCCACACTGCATCCATCAACACTTAACCTGCACCGCATCCGCATCCACATCCCGCACCCGCACCCGCAGCCCTCGCAATCTCCTCCTTCGCCAACATCTCCCCCATGCCCCCTTCTCCGCCGCCTTCGAGGCCAGCGGCGCGTAGTGTCTTCTCCCGCCCATGATCCCTGTGTGCACTGCGAGCGCGCGGCGCAGGATGTGCGCAAGTGGCGTCAGGCAGTACTTGAGGACCCAGTGTACCTCGGCAGAGGCAGAGGCAGAGGCCTGCACCTCAGTCTCGGCGGTGACATTTGCCTTGGAGACAGCGGCGAGTGTGGATGCGGGTGCGGGTCCTAGTCGCCCTTGCGTGCGCGCTCGCCGCCAAACTCACCTCCACCACCAAGCCTGCACGCCCTCAACGCATCGGCCCGTGAACAAGCCGACGGCACCCTCGCACGTACGCCGCGCCGTCGCTCTGATTTCAGTGCACACTTCGGACAAGCTCAATGGGCCTCCCGGATTGCGCACACACGCACAGCTTCGCGCGTGCAGTGCCCGGGCTGCTGGCATAATAACCTGTATACATCACTGCCGCTCCATCACACGGTGTCTCGCTGCACGCACGAAGTGTTCTTTGCTACCCGTTGGAACTGGTACTTGAAGACGAGGATGAGGACACGAATGTGGTGCCCTGGGTGAGCCGCGGCGGCGGTTTCATGCCGTTTCAGCTCAGTACCCATACCTCTGCCATTTGATTTCTCTCTCGGCTCTCGTACCATTGTAACGATGTTTTCCCTGAATGCACTGATCGGTCGCCACCAACGTAAGCGCTTAAACGGCAGGATTCCGCAACACTGCTTTCTTTCCTACCACCATGCCGTCGCAAGAGAATCTGAATACTCCCATACAACTCATATTCCGTGAAGGAGATGTACGGTTCATCTAATACATCTTGAGCTCGAACTCACCATGTATTGACAGCGTACGGAGGTCATTGATCTAGGCTCCAGATACATAGCCCTGGCAAAGGAGATCCGCGGGCTGCGAGAGGCGCATCAAAAAAAGGTAGTTGAGCACAAGGAGGCCGTGACAAAGCTCCGACTCGACTACGATGCGAAGTATCAATCCCTTTGGGATCGCCACCAGCGGCTTAGGAAAAAACACGAAGATCTCATGTGAGTCCTTCATCTCCGTGCACAAATATTTTCGTTGACTTCCGTCGCCAGAACCCACGTCGACCACTGTCCGCATGTCCGCATCATCCGACCAGCCCCCATTGCGAGCCGAAGCTTTGTAGCGGATATCCCAGAGGACATTATTGGACGCGATAATGACCGTTCCGACAAGTGAGCTTTATTTACACATCTTCTCATCCTTGGTTTGAACAATTATCAGGCCTTGTCGTTGCAAAGACTTCTCGGAGCTCAAGGCGCCCATCAATCCCGAGTGTGGGTCGGAAAATCCCATGTCAATGATCATCAGAGTTTAATAGTGTTCCAATGTCGAGACATGGGCGTGTTTTCAGAATAACAATTCTATCATTTCAGTTGCCATGTTAACCCTGAGCTCCAAAAGAAAGTGTATCTCAAGGCACGCAAGATCGTTATGTAATTGAATTGTGCTCGACACCCTTTCTCTTTTCCACCTACTATCCTTTCTTAGAGCTTGCGCGATGCCGAAACCTACTGAGGACTACGACAATTCAGACGAAGAGAATATAATGCTTGAATTACGAGTCCTAAAAAGAATTTTTAGACTCGTTCTTTGTCATCCATTCCACTGCGAGAATTTGTGATTTGTGTTCGATGACGTAGTGGACTCGTGTGTGCAAATTTGCCGTTTTGGGTATATGGTTTACTGTGTCTCCATGACTCATGCTTCGCTTTATCAGTCTTGTGACTCCTATCGCACATGATTTTCCCCGGCCCCCTGGCCATTCACGAATCATTGTATCTTTGATCGTCGCATCTTTTTCATTTAAACAACGTCCTCACCCCTTCCCATCCCCCACCTCATTCTTCTTTTTCGCAGCACCACAGTATGGGGGATGATTAGTCACTGACCTCTAGTAAGCGATGCGTCGCTTTGATAGAAAGCCTCTACTCACCTATCCGTTTTTATCAATCATCTCAGCACTCAGCGATGGGTGCGCAAGCTGCTGATTTAGGCATGCTTGGCGCTACCAAGCTTCGGCAAGAGAGTTGCCTCTGTTTGGTTGAAGTAACCGCATTAGGACCGCGACGTCAAGCATGTGCTCGTCGTCGTGGCCGACGATGAGCACGACCGAAACAAATAAATTCAAATAAAATCGTATAAAAAATAGAGGACAGCGGGGAGCCGAGGAAAGGCCCAGATACAACGTTCCAAAGCCCGTCCGTTCCAGCCGCCACTTCAACGCGCGAAATGGCGTGTGAGCGGGTGCAGCCGCGCTCGCACTCGCGTCAGCCGGGCGCACACCAGTAGCGGGGCTCGGGACCAGGTGCTTAGATCATGGGCCTGTGGAGTGCCAGAGGCCTGCGCACGATGCTACACGCCGCGATGGGGGCCGCTTCCGCGACCGCCTGCGCTTGCGCCCCGGCTCGCACGCACGCTCGCGGGGCGCCCACACGATCACGACGGCGAACGAGCGACTGCAGCCCTGATGCGTATACGGCTACGTCCGCCCTGGCGCGCTGCAGGAAGTTCGCGCAGCCGTGGCACAACGGCCAGGGGGTTTGTTCGCGGCGCATTCGCCCGGTCCCGATCCCACACCTGCGCCCGGCGCTCACGGCACAACCGAGACTGCATTTTCGTGAGCGCAGGCGCTCGTGGATGGATCGTTCGCGGTTGCTCGGGGAGCGTGCGCTGCGCAGCACGACCGCGACCACCAGTAGATGCACACACACAGGGATTGTTCCAGTCATCTGTTCCCAGAATCCGGCTCCCGAACTGACTTGACGCAGATCGAATGAGCTGCACATTCTAGCCCGGCACATTCCAGTCCGGGACGGGCTTTCCGAAAAACAGGGAACCGTTGCACGACGGCGTCGGCGGTCTTGCCTGGGCATGCGTGCTAGGGTGGTGGATTAAGGTGCAGGGTGCGGCCGCCGCACGCGTTGTCCAGGTTGGAGGCTCCGAGGGCACCCGCGACTTCATTGCGGCGAGGGGGTATTGAGCATGCAAATCCGGGTCTGGCGGGAATCTGGGGAGATTGAGGACACCGGAGTTCTTACAACGTAGTAGACGCACCAGATACTCAAGACTGACCCACCCCATCCAGCCCGCCTCCACTCTTGCTTCCTGCGCTGCGTGGGGTCGCCGTTTGCTCAGGCGGAGACATTAAAAGCCTAGGGAGAGAAACCCGGGGACATTTATGGAAGGCAGCGTGAGGTTTTGGGAGTAGCTCTGCTCCGTGACGTCGTTACGGGAGGGGGAAAACTCGGCAACGACGAGATCGTACCTGTATCCCATCCGGACGATTCGCGCGATGAAACGAGGCAAGGATGTACAATGTAGTCTGTAGGATGATCTAGAACAGCGTTGGATCCTCAGAGTTCCACGAAAACTGCGTGTGGATTCTCTTGAGTCATTTTCGGGGGAGCGTCTGAGAAGAGATGTCACACGCGTGATCCATGTGACAACTGGCACACAAACGTCGGGTTCGTTTAAGGTATGGTAGCAGACATGACTTTATGTCAACCCGCAGTTTTGGCTTGAAAGCTTTTAGACTCGAGATTTAGCAGGAACATAGGGTAGTTTTATATATAGGTAAAATTTTCGTTTCAGAAAAATCGGAGATACCTCTGCTTATGTAATCAAAAGCGCGAAATCCCGACCGGAAAAATCAAAAGTTTGTGGGCAAATATATCGATTTGGAGGACTGATTTTGATGCAGCTCCACATAGGACAGCTCTTCCAGGCTCTTCTGAGGTTGTTAATGAGATGGCAGGCTAATGGGAGGCAAATCTGAGCCTTGGGGCGATAATTGATCGTATCACACAGCCACCGGAAGTCCGGCCCGGGATCAAAAGCGCGAAATCCAAGTGATAAAAACATGAAATGAGATTTTCAAAGTTGTGTTCCGGCAGATCGTTAGAGGGTGTTATTCTCCTGCCATTTATACAGTTTGCTTGACTGTTGTGAAAACTGGGGTGACAGTAGTGATTACCAAATTGGGACTCAGACTTGTCACGAAGTGATGTCTGCTACCATAGCCCCCGTCCATCCTCGACAAACGTCACGTGTTATCTCCTTATCCGGCGGAACAGAGAAAAAGATTTTCTATTGAAATAACCAGGGATATTAGAGCAAATCCCTTCGACCAGATTACGAGAATACATACAAGGTATCCACTGAATTAAATATGGGTCTCCTCGGTGCTTTTCTGTTGAGGAGTTACAGCTTTAAGCAAGGCACCTGAATTCCCACCACACGCGATCAATTAATGATCTGAACTGACGCTGCAGCCCAAATCGATAACTCCTCAACCCATAAGGACCGGACGGGGCCAAATATTATTTCATGGGTCCTTTACATCTATTTCTACAATCTGGTCGAAGGGATTTACGCTCCGTGGCCTAATGGCTCCAATAAAAAAATATTTTTGTCCGCTTCGCTAGATAAGGGAATCTCACGTGACGATTGTCGAGGATGGACGGGGGCTACCTTACCAGTCTCCGACACTTTGAATCGAAGATAAACCGTCAGAATGTCTTAAAATTGCGAACCAAGTCGATCGGTGCCACCAAATTTTGACTAAATTGTCAAAAGGTCGACCTGACAATATCAGGGACAGGGATATCGCTATGGTCAAAAACTTTGTATTACACGTCTGGAGTTGTCAAGGTGTCAGCTAGTCTAACCGTCCCCGGAAATATACAGTTTTACGCACTAGGGATTGAAGATTAAAAATGTGCACGAAAGTTGACTGGTTAAAACCATAAACCCAGTATAGCAATTGGGCAGTCTTCGACTCGGTTCATTTCTCCACAGTCAAATCTCATTTTGGGGGCCAGAAGTCTCTAGGACCTTCAGGGAATCTACTGGAATTGTATTTGTGTGATTCAGAAGGCGCTACACTCTCCCAATCAGCAAAATTCCAGGGGGGGAGGAAAACCCGCCTTTTGCCATTATGCAGATTGTGTTCACAAATTCGGTTGCGAGGTCGGTAAAAGTTCATAAAATTCTGGGAATATGTTTTCTGTACATGAGAAAAATCCATTCCTGTCATGTACACGTTGAAATTCACGTCTAGATCAGTGTCCGGGGGAGGATATACCCAGCCGCAAATGCACATTTTGAATGCTGATCGAGGCATTTTCATGATCGCTTTAGCTTTAATTATCTTAAGGAAACATTCGATGATATTTGGGACCAAGGAGTCTGTCTGGAATCTTGGTAACATAAGTAGAGGGGGCCCCGGAACCGGTAATCTGATTCCAGAGTCGGACGAAAGTAGAGGCTCCCATGGCATAGATGTTTTATGAACTCACCTTAATCCATTGATTCTCCATCAATATGATAATAAATGATGGAGCCAGCGCTGCGGACACGTCCGGGGCGGCAGGTGGGCAGGAGACACGTGATCGCGAAATGATGCAAAAGAGTGCCGGTGTGTGACGAGCCCCCGCCCGCGCAGACAGTTAATCTAAGGGATAATTTACCTGACTGAACAAAGAATGCCGCGATGCAGCCGGGCGCTAAATGGGGCGGCGGCGGCCGTGGTGATTGATGGGAGGCCCCCACGCGCACGCTGTGGGGGGTGAGCTGAAAGCTGAGATGATGTATTAAAAACGATTGTTAACTAGCGACTGGGATTAATCACGACGCTTCGCTCACTATGCATGTGGTGATCAATCAAAACCCCATATACGCCTATATACGCCTGCTTGCAGCCGCGCTTCTGATTGGTTCTCCGACCTACCACTCGGTGGTCGCTCGTCTCCGGGCATCTGTTGATTGAATGCACTTGTCCTCTACGTCTCTGGTTATCCTCTGGTCCGTCCTTTATTGGCTTTCTTCTCCTCATCACTAATGCTCACCCTAGATGCCTCACGATCCGCCTTCTCCGTTTCCTGCCCGTGGAGCTTTGTGCTTGCCTACCTACCTACCTACCTGCAATCCTACCCTGTGAACTGTCTGTGATCACGAATTTACGCGTCACGAGTGAACATCCCATTGCACGACAGGGATTATAATTCCAAAAATGACGTGTGTGGAGTGCGGTTATAGAGACCCGGTAGAATATGGGGTTCTCGAAGCCTATTGTTCTGCTGGTCTTAGTACCCGGACTTTGCATGCGGAAACTGTACCCATCAGTTTATTGATAAACAATAACTTAAGGAACGGGAACATGAATTGCCCGTCTTGTGCCTGTTTTGGCCAGAGGGAGAGACTTCGAATGCTCCCTACGATACTTGAAGTGCCTTCCATTATGATGCTTTATATAGACAGCAACAGAATCAGTTTCGATCCAATTCTACAATTCAATAGGGACAGCACTCTGGTCAGACTCCGCCTGAGGGGAATCATATACGGCGGACAAGGGCATTTCACGTGCAGATATATATCTAGAAATGGAGATGTGTGGTTCAACGACGGCACGACGACAGGTCGATCTTGCGTACCCCAAGGACATTTGTCCGAGTTCACAAATGCAATGGATTTCCACGCATGTATTGGACGGTCTGCTCTCGCTGTGGTTTATGCAGTAGAGTGAATGTGATCGTGTGTTAGTAATATAGTATGCATATCCACGATTTGATTATCCTTTGATCTGGAACCTTTCCACACGGTCACACGAGGTAGCGGATCTCTGGATCGGATAGCCTGATCCGAGACCTCCCTCCAAATGCGGAAGCCGCCAAATCATGGAGAGATTAGTTGCGAAACCTCTTCTACCTCATTATACAGCCAAACATTTTCGATGCAGTACTTCAATACAATATTTGTCTAGATAAATTGTTACAGGTCACTGTACTGAAGCAGAAATGCAACTTAGAGGTGTTTCCGAGTCATTTCGGAGGAAACCGAATGGCTCACGTGGTCGCCACGCGAGTTGATCGATATGTCAGATTCAGAGATCTGCTATCTCTTGCACGGTCATCTCACCAATTTCACCAGTCCGTTGGACTTACATTCATGCAGGGATCGGATGGCCCTCGCAGTAGGATATGGAGTGGAATGAGTAAGGTGGGTTGAGTATAGCAGTATATAGAAACCGTACTAGTCATGATGGTCATCCGAAAACATTGCTTATCTGATAAGGCTCCAACCGTTTCCGTGTGTAAACGTTTGTACACGGTTATAACCGTTTTCGTTTCCGATTAGTGTAGCCAGGACAGTACACGGTTACAAAACCGTTTATAAACAGTTTAAACGATTGATATATACCGTGAACTTCGGACCGATGTGGACGTCAAATTGAAAGCCGATCTAGTCGGTATTCGGCTTAACCGCAAAGCCTTTTATTCGGGCGTTCTCGGAAGCAACAATCCAGCAGTTCCGCATCTGTACACCTTGCACCCTGGGTATAAATTGTGACCGTCAATGACCTGACATGGCAGATTGTCTAATTTCCTTCCACCATCATGGCTCAGAGGAACCCGGGTTTGGCTCATCACATTTCGTCGCACTCTCGAAAGGTGTCTATGTAATCGCCTTATTGATGGTACCAATGGACAAACATAGGCCCGCATCGAGTTCGGTAAGCACGTGTCTTTCTGATTTTGACGCGTGTATTGACACAAGATGGCCGATAAAAGGAGGCGATGTTGATCAAGATGTGAATCAAGGCCGGATTCCTCAAACGCACGTTGTTAGCCTGCGGTAGAGGCTAGTTTTTGGGTTGTTTTACAGTTGACTTCAAATAACAAAATTGGATTTTGTACCGCCCCAAAAATACCGTGTATAATCGGTTATAAACGGTTTTAACCGTTTACATACTGTTTTCGTTTAGTGTACCCAGATGTTTACACGAAAACTATTTGATTGGAGCCTTAGCTTATCAGCAGAACAATTGGAGTGAACAATTAACGGTACATCACTTGATTGGAGCCTTAGCTTATCAGCAGAACAATTGGAGTGAACAAGGCATGACTATTTCTGGAGTAAAACTTCACTTAGAGTACATCTAGCCAATCCTGTTTTTCCACCATTCGGGGGTCATGGAATGCCGAGGAACAACGGCATGATTGGCGAGTAACCTTAAAAAGGGAAAGGCTGGAAACATCGCAAAACAAATAATACCATCATAAAAAATCTTATCACTAAATCGCCCCCACACTCTTTTATCCGTTTGAATTATCCCGGTCTTTCGCCGTACTCTCCACCCCTGTCATGTCTAAATTCTCTCTCTCCGCCTCATCCACCACCGACAGCTTAGGCCCTGCCACCGATTGCACCAGGACTTTCTCCCCTCCAACAATTATGGTCACCCCACCCGAGCCCTATGATGAAGATAGCAGGATCGAGCTTCACGAGGTACACCTGCCTGATCGGCGGCTGGTGTATCAAGTCGAAGTATGGCATGGCTCCCATCCTCCAACCGTCATGAAATACAAAAATATTGACACCTTGGAGGTGTATACACTATACCTGGCACCATTGTCCCGTAGGGAAGTCACCACCAACCCGGATGGCACCCCAGATCACAATTTTAAGGTCGTACTCCCGCCATGCAGCACCCAGAAAGCCGCTGCCAAGCTGATTTCCGATGTTAACCCCCATTTCACTGGACACCAATCGACCACTCACCACGATGCTGCATCAGTGAATATCTGGTGTACCATGCACCTCGAGAGCCCTAAGGACTTTCTTTTTCGCGTCCACCGCATCCAGAACAAATGCTGTCTTCATTACGACTTGACCTTGAGAGCACTGAGCGCCTTCAATGGAGTAGCTGTTGTTGTCGAGAAGGTGGCAGAATCAGTGGGGTGGACCCTGCTCGAGCTACACCTGCTTAGCACCAACCACACAATCTACCTCTGCGCCCTCAGCGATTGGGTCACCATGGACCGCACCTGGTATGGTCGAGCAGGAAGGTCAATACGGATTTGGGCTCGACGACTGCTAGGGAAATACCACGACAAGGAATGCGCACGGTAAGTCATCATGAACCGTCCAGCGGCAATTGTTAACCAGGAGTGTAATGCAGGATTCTTGCTGTCACTTCAGCACCCCCAATGTTATCGCCCATGGGGGTCCCGAGGGCCGAGGCGCCACCTAATCAACCTCGCACCATTGATTATCGACACACAAAAATAAAAACCTACATGTCTGTACTGTCATCTTCTTCTATCACCTGCATGATATTTTCCACATATCCACCTTCGTTCTTTCGCTTACTCAAATCATCACCTATTCAAGGCTGCATGACTCACATACCTACATATTATGATCAACCTCCATTCCCATTTTCTTTATTTTATGCACATAATCATGATAAACAGGGGAAATGTTATCAAGAGTCACCCACAGACCCTGCTACCATCTCAAGTTCAGAACTCGCCCATTCAAGTAGCCTTCAGATTAATTCAGACTACACCCATCCATAGATTATTTTCTATTTGATTCGGGGGAAAAAAAAAAAAGCCGCGCAGCGAGCCCATGGACTCGTTCTGCCATGCGCACGCAGTGGCCTAAAGCCCAAGTCTGAACATGCAAACAAAGCAGAATTGGGACAGACAGAATTGGCAAATCAGTGAGTAAAGGATCCTCGGCAGTAGGTTTCCTTCAGTGGCGACGACGTTGGAGGATGATTCGCAGAGGTCACATGTCCGCGTCTGGCTTCTTCTCTTAACATGAGCAAATAATTCCTCCCACTCTCCCATTCTTGATCGCTGTAGCGGATTTCAGTAAGCGTTCGAACGGGGCAAGTATCCACCTTCCTTATGGAACAACACACCGAAGAACAAACCACAAGGTGAATACCGTTCAGCAAACCACAAACACCACGGGTACCTCTTGGGTGTGTCGGACATCCCCTCCAATTGCTCGCACGCGACGTACCTTGCTGACTGAAATTTGGGAAAGCCAGACAGCCTGCGGAATCGCCCACAATGTCACCCTGTCGGCTGTCGGGGTGATTGAATACAAGGCCATCGGCAACCGCTACATGTAGAAGCGGGTCGACCTTTGCATCGACTACGTCCGTCATTCCAAGTTCGGTCGCATTAGGCAGAATCAAGAGGTGCAGCTTGAGGCCGAGGATAATTGTGGTTCGTGCCTGTTCTATACTTCTCAATTTCATGGCTCTATCATTGCATCCCCAACTTTCATGTTTCTGCCATTCCACCCTATCTGGATGCTGACGCCCCCACAGTCCGTGTTGACTTGAAGCATATCCCCGCATAGCCACGCGAGAAACGCACCTTCGTGAGCGCTACCGTCTAATGCCCCGCACACGATCAGCCCCCATCCCACGAGCAGTATCTAGTCTCGTGTGCCGTGTACTGCCGATACCGTTTTGTATGCTATGCTATGTGATTCCATGCAAGGCTCAACAGACTCCTTCTCCATCCGGGCGCTGGACCTTGCTCGCTGCTGAGCTCGTTCGCCGCAACGGTCATTCCTGGCCCGATACACACCTCACCGTTTGCTTCCCTCAGTGCGATATCCCAAACAGGCGCCCTCGGGTGTATGCCCCGTGTCTTGCAAGAGCAGCGTCGGCTTTCCTATGTGAATTTCGCGCCTCAATCGGCGCTGTCTCCGTTCGACGCCCGCATCGAGTCCCCACTCTGCGGAACTATTCTAGGGTCAAGTGCAACACTTTTGTCGCCGTCAACTGTGTTCCTTGCGTCTACCGACTACCGTGATTTTCGACCCGGTGTGGCCACTCTTGTCGCCTGAATCCCCGCCAAATCCCACCCGCTATGTGCCGCGCCATCAACACAACACCGCACCGGCCACCCTCGCAAAAGTGCTCGCGGTCATGCGATCGCTCACCTCTGGCACGCCGTGAGTTCCGTTACTGCACCTGTGTCGAATTTTGTCACGCAGCTGCTTACTCCTTTACAACAAGGCCGCATTAGCGCTCCACCCCCAAATCCCTTTGCATCGGGTTCGTCGAATCCCGCGCCCTCCCCTGCAGGCTTCCGCGAGTTCCGCAGTGTGCACAAGTATTCCCGGACACGCGAGCGTACAAGCCTCGTACCAACTGCGATCTTTTGCTGTCCCTTTGACCTGTTGTTCGCAGGCGAGCATCCCGATACGGTACCCTGTGCAAATGACAATGGCGCTGTCATGTACGAGCTTGTCGCAGACCAGCGCCATCGATGCGCTGCTCTCAGTACAGTACCTCCGCCCTTCGATCTCGCTCTCGGCTATCTTTCCATTTTAAGTTTTCCCCAAATATCCTGATCGCTCGCCACTTACACGTAACGCTTAAAAGGGATGATTGCGCAACACTTCCACCTTCCTTTCCACCATGTCGTCGCCAGGGAATTTCGAGTCCACAAAGCCCGCCGGTGCCCACGAAGTTTTGTCTCTCCCCACCGACGTCGACTCGCGGTGCCCTGTCCGGGTGTTCTGCCAGGGGTATACTCTAGCTATCGATCCCAATAACGTATGCCTCGCCCTATGTTCCGACCCTGAGTTCACCGCATACCAACAGCGCAACGAAGTCCTTGATCTAGCCTCGCAGTGCCTCGCACAAGCGAAGGAGATTCAGGATCTCAAGGAGGCACAGCAAAAGCAGCTTGATGAACACACCGAGGCGAACAAAATGCTTCGCCGCCAATACGAATCTGCCGTGGTCCAGTATCAGGATCTAACGGAGAGTCACCAACGACTTAAGGAACGCCACCACCGCCTCCAGTGAGTCATTTGTTATTGCATCGGTATTTCATTGATCTCGATCATTAGAGAACATTGTCTCCATACGCACCGCAGCTATCCGGCCGTCGCGGTGGTGGATATTCCAAATCCTGACCACCATAATGACCGTCCCGAAATGTGAGTCCTCTGTTTATTCACATAAATATGACCTTGATTCCTGTGATAGTTATTAGGCCTCGCCTTCAATGTTCCTGTCGTCGGAGAATGCACTGCCACCAAGAATATGGGTCGGAGGATGCCATGATCGTCAAAGTTTAATAGTGTTCCGAGTTTCATGCGTGGGGATTTGTCAATGGAATGCGTGTTCTAAAAATTATTCAGTTTCCATGGTTGACCCTGAAATCTCTGCAAGGCACGGAAGATTATTATATAATTGTATCGCTACCTTTCTCTGCGACCACCGTTGTCTCTTCGAGTTGCGCCATGCCAGACCCTACCGAGGAATACAACAGTTCGGACGAAGAGAACGCGATCCAACCTATGAACTACAATGCATCACGCGATGAAATCATCGAGGTCAGTTCGATTTATGCTGCACATTTTCGAGGATGTAATCCATTCGGACAGGCTTTGAAATCCAGCCAACTTTCCGTCGCGAAACTTCTCGCTGAGAACCGCAAGCTCCGGAAGGAGAACAGCGATCTGCTGTCAGCATCTTTCAAAAAGCGACGCAAGGGTACCCAGAGCGAGGACATTTTGGGGTATAAGGGACAGATTGTCGGCTTGGCCAAGCGCTTCCTGTTCACCAGAGCACTTTTCTTGGACAGGCGGGCCTTCCAAAAAGACCCACCCGAGCCTTCAAGCGACGCCCGAGACCAGTTCACCAGTGATGCGGCATACACAAAATCACTAGCCATCGCGCTCTTCGAGGAGGTTCCGGTCAAATTTCATTCCCTCCTCGATGCGCAAACATATAACGACTTTGCGAACGATGTCTGTAATCTTTCATGTCACCATCTCGTAACTAACAAGACTTCCAGTTCATTCGCGAGCACGGGGACGGACGCTCGAGTTTCCTCTTTACTCTCAGGAAAATTATGCCCACTATTTTGAAGGGCCTCAATGTCGACTCTGATCTTCTCACCGCCGCTGGCGCTGATCGAAGCAAAGATCCCATCCTTGCCAGCCTTCTCAGATTCCCCACCGACAAGAAGCAGACACTCTTCCCTCCTGTTCTGTTCCCAGGCACAACCCGTAACATGAGCGAGCTCTTCACTGGGCCTGTCTTCTTGAAAGTGAGTGCCATGTTTGCGTATAGATTCTTGGATACTGATTTTGTAAAGGTGCATCGCTTGATGTATTTCGGACCGGGAAGTCTCGCACCCAATGCCAAACCGGCTCAAAATTCGAATGGCGTGAGATTGGGTTTCACAGGCGTAACTTCTTCATCTATTTCAGCTGCTGGCATATTTGTGCGTACCCTTTCTGTCTCGAATACACGTGATCTTACATTCGCTGCCTAGACTCGTTTCGCGCTCTCTCCCGATAAAGAATGGGCCCCGAAGGGTGCCATCACTGGCATCAATTGGGAAGCCGACTATCGTGCATATATTGAACAGCTAGAACGCAATCGCAACCAGCCGCACATCAAGAAAATTTTCAAAACGATTCATAATTTTGTCTTCGCTGGTGCTACCCTCTCGACAGCCGCCGCCTTGAACGCTAACGAATCAGATGATGAGGCCGTGGACAGCATCAACGACCTCATGAGGAGATTTGAGCTCGGTACCGACACCATCTCTGATGTGGATGAAGATGTCCATCAGCCGCCCTCACAGGACCCGGTCATCGTTGGTGTTGCGCATGCGGCCCCGGTGGCGGCTGCTGAGCAACCCGAAGTTGCTATTGAAGAGCATCAGCTGCCCGCTCCCCGGGTCCATTCTCCTGAACCACTGGATGCATCGGAGGTGGAAATTCAGACTCGCCGCCCAAAACGCGGCACGAGGGCACGTGCACAAGAAGGAGATAGTGGCGACGCTGGTGTAAAAAGACGCACTAGAGCAAAAAAATCTTGATAGCGTAGCAACAGCGTAGTCTGACATGTATTTTGCGCCGACTGGGCAGCCAACTTGATTTTTTTTTCTTCCCAGCGAGGGAGCCTAGTTTCACATATGACAAATAGCTTGCCTCTGTTATAAATGACTGCCTGGCGCAGTTGGTTTTATCGTCATTCTATGTATTCTACTTGTACTCTAAAGGTCGCCGGTTCGATCCTCTGCTACCCCTCTCATTTCATGTAATAGAGACCTCTTAAGATAAGATAAAATAAGATAAATACCGCCCCATTAGAACAGAGGCGACTATTACATTTTTCCTTATCTTACTGACCCTACTTCTAAGGCCTTCTAACTTGACCTAATGATTATGAGGCCTTTCAATCTAACTCTACCCTTACTACCGTATATAATCTCAGCTAACCTTTCAATGAAGCCGGTACCTTATAATCTCAGGTAATCTAATCAGACGACTCTCATCTTATCAGGCTCAGATAATCACGGCCGGTCCTTACGGCCTGATAAGGCCTTATCAGCTTCCGCAGATTTCTCCGACATAAACGGCTTAGTGGGTCACCCGGCCAAATCGTTCGTGCGCACCCAGTGCATTCCAAATCTTTCAGCCCATGGCCAGCTGCGGGGTGGCCCGCCGGATGGGCAACTTCTTCGAAAATGAGCGCGAGGATTTCGCCCGGGTGCTACACGTTGCTTGGGTGGTTTGGTAGGCTCTTGGACGAGCTGAGGAAGAAAGGATGAGGTTGTGGTCGTAAATCCAGGGAAGTTCATGGCCGAGGATGGGATTGGGAAGCTAGAGTCAGAAGCAAAGAAAATGATGCGATGCATCTGCTGCCGATCGGCAAAGATGCTAGCGGACATGGTCTCTTATAAACAGACGCTACAACAAATGTCACTCGTACCTCGCGATGTTATAGTCTGTCGATTACCCGATGCGGTTTGATCCGAGCTCGACCTTATTATGTAATCTTAAATTTCTCGAGCTTTTGAACGACGGTTACGACGTGTCTTTCGACATTCTGTGGTGGATTCCTCGCTTAAGACACCCGAATAAGCAGCTGTCTCGGTCATTTCCCTCACCCGGACCGCGCAATCGCGATGCCGAATTTTGATGGACCGGCCACGTGAAAACGGCAGTGTTTCAGTTCTCCTCGAGAATAGGGCACGCAACAACTCTGAAGAGGTGGATCGATCTCATTGGAATTCCAATCCAGGCCGTTTGGCCTTTTAATATTTGTCCGTTGTAGTCAGGTTGAAGCGGGAAAGCCTTTGATAGGATTCAAGAGAACATACGTGAATCAGAAAGTTCACGGAGTGCACCGTGAACTCGGTGAACTCCGTGAACTCCGTGAACTCATTAGATAAGCCACCCCTATCCAAATTGGGTAAGTGATGACACAAGATATTCATTTTACAGCTCATTGCGCAGGCCTTTTCTTCGTGTGCGCGAAGGGGACCGACCATTCGAGGCCCCTCCCCTCCCTCGCTGCGCTCGGGGGGTCCCCCAAGCCGGGGCCTCTCAGGTGGGCACACTAAAGCCTCGTTCGCGCTTTTTTACACTATCCCAGCCCCACTTCCCCCCACCTAACCCTAACCGCTAACCCTAACCGGCAAGGCGGGACTCCACAGCTGACACCCGGAGTTAGGGCGCGCTGTGCTTGCCCTTACTCCTCGAAAGCGGGACACAGGCGTCGCCGACGACAAAGCTTTATCCCTATTTGGCCGGTGAACAACGGTGAACTCACTGCTTACCAAGCAGTTCACGGAGTTCACGGAGTTTACAGAGTTTACGGGGAGTGGGTGAACAATCTGATTCAAGGATTTACTGGGATTCAAACTCCGACGATTATGTAATAAGGTCGATAACACCGGGCGCGCGGTAAGCTCTTGACTAGAGCGGACACGTGACCCGACGCGTCGCGTTGCCGGCCGATACATGGACAAACAGTAGGCAAGCAGCGACCTGCAGAGGGACGGAGGCTGAGTTTTGACTGGACTACACAGAGGCCTCAGTCTCTTATCGCCGTCGCCATATCGTGAGGCAGCTTCACATTCTATGAACCCCCCATCCTTCCTTAAATGCCCACTGTTGACCTCTCCGGATAGACTCATAAGATGGGCTTAACGTTGGGTTATGAACCGGACTCCAGGTCCGGTTTGAGGTTCCGAGAATTTGGGTGTGAACCGGACCTAAACCGGACCGCGGCAACACGACTTGAAGCTGCACTGCAGAGCAAGCAGGAAGCAGTGGATCTCACTCCAGAAGGACACCCTGATAGGGCATCCGTCTTCGAACACTTGCTGGGTCTTTTATAGATCGATACCAAAGGCTTGGAGACCTGACTGACCTCGAGGCAGGACTGAGGGCCAACCAACAAGCTGGATGCGCATCGCGCCTCGCCATAATCTACTGGAACAAAGTAACCAGCTCCTCCCCATAATTCAGCTCCAGTGGCCCAACACTCTGATTCCCCGTCGCCTCCACAAACTTCTTCCCAAATGCCTGCACCTCGGAACGTCTGCCAGGTCTGCCGATCCGCAGTGGAGCTTCGGCTAGCCTCGGCACGTCGCCTTGCTCCGGCAATGTAGCCAAAGCCTGTGGACAGTGGAGCGCCAAGTAGGTGTTCGGCTAGGCTACGGCGAGCCTTCGGGTAGCCTCCGGCTAGGTGGCAGCAGTCTCTGCGGAGCTCTGGCGCCAACCGCGGCTAGCTGCATGGCTCCACAGATGGGCCGGCGATGCTCTGCTGTGGCCATTTGGAGCTTGAGCGCAGTGGCCTATGTCGCAATCACTCAGCCTCAGACGTCGGTCCCGGGCTCTAACGTCAACTTGCCCAACGATTGTTCACCATGTCGTAACTCTGCGAAATCCGTTGTAAACCCACTCCGGGTCGGCATGCCTCCTTCTTTCCAGATACAACTCCACTGCACCTGCCTCTTCGCCGAGATGCCATCCAACTTCTCGAAGTCCAATCCGTCTACCAGGGCTATTATTTGCATCCCCGGCCCCCTGTAGCCGGCGACTTGGTCACGATGCCCTTGACCTTCTTGTGCTCACATATGTCCTATCGCGCTTCTGAATTGCGCCATTTTTTTCTGCTCCTTTGCTAGGTGTGTGTAAGAAGCTCGCTTCCGTTTGACTCTCTCTCTGCGAAGTCAGCGCACCCTCGCAGCCATGTATACCACCACTTTCCTCCTTCTTACTCTCGGGTTATCCTCCACGGTTCTCGGCCAGGGAGCAAACAGCGTACCAAACTCATTTCCTCACGCGTGGCCTGGTCAGCCACAAGGCGCCTTCAGTCCCGAATGGCAAAACTGTGAGTCAAGACCTCGCCCGCGTCTCATCCGTCGAAAACAACATGCGTTAACATGCCTCGGGATGTATCCTTGCAGACTTCGCAGTGACCGAAAAGCTGCCTAACATAACCGGCACCCTCCCGCGCAACTTCGCAGGCAACATTCCCGTGAACCGGGCAGGACACCCCAACGACACGCTCTTCTTCTGGGCATTCGAGCATGGAGGCAAAAACGGCTCCCTCACTGCCCCCGCAGACGCAAACAACACTGACCCCTGGATCATCTGGCTGCAGGGAGGGTGAGCGTCCTACACAGGAATCGATCCTGTGTTGAATTTTTCCGGTATCAGCCCAGGGTCTTCCGGCATGATCGCTCTTACCACTGAGGTATGTGACATATCACAACACAGCACCTCCTGCGCGCATGCTGAGAGCGACAACGTTGACAGAACGGTCCAATCCACCTCCAGCCCAATAATAGCTGGTTCGTCAACGAGTTCAGCTGGGACACCCTTGCGGACACCATCTGGATCGACCAACCCGTTGGTGAATTTTCACAGTTCATTTCCCATTATTCCCCCCTACTCTTCACGAGAAAACAAACCCATTTACTGCGGTACAGGCACCGGCTTCTCGACATCGGACTCGACAGGCTACGGTACGCATTCTGCCTCTAGCCCGGCCGCCAACGTTCACGAACCCGGCCTGGCTTCGATTACTGCTCTCTCACGGGCTCTTACGTATTTCGTACAGTATCCGACGAGGATCAGACAGGAGAGGACTTCGTACGTTGCAAACATGCGCCCTCTTTCCGTGCAGACGCGGCGTTTGACCAAACACCTTTTTTTCAGGTCGGCTTCTTGTCGAATCTCGTCAAGGTCTTTCCAAGCCTCGCCACCCGACCTTTGTTCCTGACGGGAGAGAGCTACGCGGGCACATACATTGTGAGTCGCGCTGTCCAATTTCTCTACCGACTGCCGCGGATGTGTGTCTCTCATCTTCGTCACGGACATGGAGACAATACTCCGCAGTGGCCCGTGCGGACGAGTACCAACGCACACTGCTGACGAAACTCTCCGCGACAGCCCTACATCACGAAGCACATTTTCCAGACTCCGAACCCGCCGGTGAAGCTGCACAAAATTGTCATTGGAGATGGCTCGCTCGGGTCCCAAGCTACCGTGGAACATCTTCCAATCGTAAGCCCCTAGGTTGACCATCCACTACAAGACTGACAAGCAGTTGTCAACAATTTGTAGCTGAACGTGATTGAGACGTACCCTGCACTCATCGGCTATGACCAGCAGGTGTTCGAGTTCTTCCGCGAACAGTGCGTCCTGGTGCTGTACAAGGGCCACACATAGCGGGACTTAAACCCGTTCACAGGACTCATTTGTGCGGATTTGACTTGAACCTGACCTACCCCCAAAGCGGTCATTTCCCGACGCTTAATCTCATCAGGCCTACTGCGAATTCAGCTCTCAGCGAGTCGCTCCTCAACCCCACCGAGTATCGTGCAAGAACATTGCACGAGTCCGTTTCTGCCAGATTCGCCGAGGTGCACGGCCGGGACGCACTCTTCAAGCGATCCGACTTGCATCAGAGACGGAAGGCGGAGCACCAACAGTGGAAGCGCGACCTGTCTGGGCGTGCAAACGGGACGATTGATCCCCTCTACGGCTGCTTCTTGCTGGATGAACTGATCGACTATGCGGTCAACTTCACCTTCCCATGGAGTAAGTGCCCTCAAGTCCATCACAGATATGACACTGCATACTAACCAGCGAGGATTGTTACAGCGAACGGCGAATTCGACGTGTACGACGTTCCCGACGCGACGAACCCCGAACCCTTCAAAAACGCGTCCACATTCTTCAACGACAACCGCACGCGTGCCGCGTTGCACTCACCCACCTCCAAGGACTGGATCCGCAACTTCAACTACCCTTTCGGTTCTGTGCACAACCGCTCCAGGGGGAACCAGTACGGCGACCTGTCCGTCGAGCCGATTGCGTTCCTCTCCGATCTCGCGACAAACGCGACCGCGAACAACGTCTCGATCATCTTCTACTCGGGAAACGACGACGCGCTCGTGCAGCACCGCGGGACGGAGGTGATCATCCAAAACATGACATTTGGAGGCACACAGGGTTTCACGGTTAAGCCGTCTACGCCGTGGTTCGACGACGACGGCAAATTTGCCGGCATTGTGCACCAGGAGCGAGGTGTGACCTATCTACTATTCGATGGAGCAGGTCACCTCGTGCCGCTGTGGAAGCCCGCGCAGGCGCTAGTGTTCCTGCGCGAGTTTGTGCTTGGCTCAAACTTGAACGGCACGGTTTCGGGAAACATTGTGATGGGTGGAGAGAATACGACACTTGCCAATGACTTTTTGCCGGGCGGAGACGAAATATTCTTTGGGTCTTCGACGACCGCGGGAGTGTCGACTATTCCTGCTGCGACGAGGTCTGCATGGGCCTCGTTTATTGCGACTGCCACGGCTAGCCGGCCGCCTTTGGGTTCAAACATCAACAGGGCGTCGCAGGAGGGTGTGAATGTGGTAGCGGGTGTGATCGCATGCTTGTTGGCGGGTGTGATGCTCTCCTAGTGAATTCCTTACTGTCATACTGCTTTGCTTTGACCCCGTAACGTTTCAGACTTGACGGGGTGCGCGATGTGTAGAGCTTGGAGCGTAAGTAGGCGAGAGTGTCGTGGCTTGGTCGTGGCGGCAGAAGAGCAACGATAGACGTGATCCGGCGGCAGCGGCAACACGCACAGCCACGTCGGGACATGCCGGGCGGCAGCAAGACGGGTCGCCTCAAGGTCGCCTGCCGTGCTACGCGTAGTGCGGGGGAGCGGCGGGAGTCGAGGCGGCGGGGCGGGCGGAGGCGCCGTAGTTCCTGCGATTCAGGGCGGGACGCGCCGACGTAAAAGCGGGCGGTGAAGAGCTTGGTCAAATTTAGCCGGGGCTGTCACGTGGGCGCGTTTCGGGGATGTGCCCGGGGAAAGAAGACGCGATGCTACGCGCAGTATCTGCAGGGAGGAGTAATGGGCATGGAAATGACGGGCGGAACGAGGACTATAGATCCCTATATGTGGTGAGGACGAAGTATGAGCATGACAATGGTCCAACAGCATTTATACTGATTTCGGGTGTGTTGGTAGATGTGGACACAGAATTGAGGGGAACGCCATAGATTTTGGGAGCGGGCAGCTGGCCACACTTACCAAGAGCCTAGATCATGTCACTTGGCCAGAGGTGACGGGCAAGCAGTCGTTTCAGGCCTCCAAGGGTGGGGGGATTCAGCGAGATTTTGCACATAATGTTAGAAATCTGGGGCTTTTTGTAACGCCCGGCCGAGGGCGTACGCACAGCATTAGGATGCCCCGCCCGGAACGTCTCCACTTACTCTACACTTACAATGTTGGAATGAATACGCTTGCTACGAAAATCTCACCGCTCTTGCCACTTATCTCTCCCTCCTCTGCATGATTCGCTCAGCTCAGATTGGGTGAATGTGCTGAGGTCGACTGTCGATTCGTCATCGATCCAAGAAGAGTGGATTGAATTTTGAACAACGGATGAACAACACCAGTTTAACCTTGAGCTGTTTAGACTGCGGTTCTCCCTGCGCATGGTACTGCTCCCAGTTGCCTCCTTCTCTTCACAGAGAGTTCAATTTCCCTGTTCCTCCCAGATCTCCGCTCATCTCCAGTTTCAGACCCGCGACGTCCGGATTCCCCACCCCAGAGTCTATGTTGAGAATCTGTATGATCTTGTGAGATCCAACTAGCCAGCTGGAGAATCTCCTAGATTGCTTCTTACTCATCTTGGTTGAGCTTAGTAGAATAATCTAGATCATTTTTGTGGTAGTATAAATACCCCGTAATGTAACGGGCACTGGCATCCGTTTGCCAGGCATTGCCCTAGCCTCAGTCAACCGGAAAACTTGTGTTCTTACCTCGGTGTTCTAAGCCTAACAGCTTAGCCTTACGCGCACCAGAAAAACCAACAGTCTAGATGGGACCAGATTTCCTCACTTATTGAACACGAACATGTGCGTGTCCCGTTCAGAACCAGATCCGGCCACTCATCACCCCTCGCCAACGCAGTACCAAGAGTCCAATTACACAATCTTGGGGAAATGCTACGAGTTATGCCGATTTTTGCGCGCTCTTCGCGGGTTTGCCTGCAGTGGAGCATGTCGAATCGTGGTGACCGAGCGGCGAGATTCCATCTTCATGTCTGGAGTATATGGCGCCGCGAATCACTGAGAAACAGTAGGCGGATGATCCTGAACCGGACCGAAGATTCGGCGGACTCAAACTAAGGCATCGGAATATCCGTCTGCCCAACCGAGACGAGCAGCGGGTGGGAAGGATTACCCAGACTGATACCATATACACGAGGATTTCACACAACACGGTCTTGCAGGTTCTCAGATTTTGAGCGCCAAAATGAATGAGTTGAATCGTAAAAAATTAGAATTCTCGTCGCATGTGTGTGGAATCTAACATTGGCAATTGAACGTCATAGCGAAGGGAGCAGTCTAACTCTGGGCGAGAGCATGCAACCTGAGGTCCTGGAATATGAGAAGGAGGCCTTCCAACTCGTCCCAGCGGGCCTTATCCGGTCCCTCGCTCCGAACAGAGCGCAAACGGGGGAAGAGGCGATCCAAATGGCGCGCGACCAGCTGGACACCTCCAGCAGGGCACGCAGAATCGCGCACATTGAGATGCTGGAGAGCATGCGCGCACACGGGGGTTGTGGTGAATGGCGGAACGACGGATGTCGCGAGGGAGATGTCGAGGTCGGTCAAGTGCGTGCATTTCTGCGCGAAGATGGGCAGCGTTTGAATGGAAATACCGGTGACGGAGGGAATGGAGAGCGACCTAACTTCCGGCCAGGCTCGGGCGATTCCGATGACGTCGGATCCGCCAAAGGACAGCGAGGGACAGTTGCGGAGGCTGAATACCTGCAAACTGCGTAGGGTTAGCAGCGGCTCGCACGTGGGCGGGGGAGCGATGGTCATCACATTGATGATTTCCAGGTGGCGGAGCGAGGAGCGCCAGCGCGCGGCTATCTCTTCCCACGGGCTTCGGGTCACGACGAGCGCGATCTCCGAAGTCGATCTACCATCGATGAAGAGGGTTTCCAACACTCCCGGGGTAAAGAGCTGGAAGAAATCCGCAAGGAGGGGGAGCGAGGAACAAGAGATCTTGAGATGCTTCAGGCCAGGGAACGACTTGAATCTTCCAAACCATAAAACTCCTAACATGGAGAGGTAGTCTGGGGGATTGATCTCTATCCCCAACGAAACCAGGTGTTCCAAGTTTGCGAGGGAGGTGAGAAAGCTGGTTGGGATCATGCCCGTCATGTCCCGCATGTTTAGTTCGCGGAGTTGTGGAAAGGACGACAAAGTGTCTTCGAGGGCCCCATACGGTTGATTACGGATGGTGAGCGATGACAATTGAGTTGCTACACCGGCCAGAGTCGAGAAGAAGATAGTGGCGGACGAGAGGTCCAGGGCGGAAATCTCGACGTGCAGGATCGTCGGTGAGACGAGGAGCAGCGTTTCTGGGGACGGCGAGTTCAGTGAGCCACTGTACTCGATCGAGGTGAGGTTGGGTAACAAAGGTGTTGGATGGAGGATAGCCAGGGCGGGATACACTGAAGGATGCATCGCGATCGGGGGTATTCCGTCGCGGTAAGCCACTCGGTGAACTCGCTGTGCATAACAATGGAAGCGGGCCCAATCCGATGCGGGTATGATCCCTGAAAGTATCTGGAGTGCGGATATAAGCCAAAGCCTCTCAGAACGGTGCATTTCTCACATAAGCACCGTTTGTGGGTTTGAGCGCCGTCAACAATTTGAGGAGCGGCGACATGTTATCTATGGTTCTCCAGAGAATATCGAGAGCAGGGGCACAGAAGTCTGTGCAAGTCAATGCTGCAGCTAGAAGCGACTTTCGAGTCGCCGATAGTTGCTGCATGCCACTCGAGCCACCATAGCCAGCTGCGGGGTGGCCCGGGTGGGCAATTTCTTCGAAGATGAGCGCGAGGATTTCTCCGGGTGCTACACTGCGTTGCTTGGGTGGTTTGGTGGGCTCTTGGACGAAAAAAAATGAGGGTGGGGTCGTAGAACCAGGCAAGTTCATGGCCGACTCCCGAGGATGGAATTGGGATCAGAGAAACTGATGCGTTGGCAACGCGAGGCAAAGATCCGAATCGTCACGTGATTCGACGCGTCGCGCCGCCAGCCGACACATGGACAAACAGTGGGCAAGCAGCGACCTGCAGAGACAGAGACTGAGGCTCATCCCATATAGAGGTATATATGAAATTGGAAATGATATAAATAGGCCTCAGCCGTCGCCATCTCGTGAAACCGCGTCATATTCCATGAGACCTCCATCCGTCCTCAAATGCCCACTATTAACGCCTCCAGCATGACCTCTACGGACAGATTCCTAAGATGGGCCTGCTTTCAGAGATTCCACATAAATTCATCAGCTACTTCGGGATCCCCCAGTCCCGAAGTATACAATATTCTAGTCCCGACGCCGACTCACGCCGAAACCGCGCCAGTGCATACTCGGCTTGCCCCCACGGCCCGATCCGAGGGTCCGCCAGAAGCTACTGCTGTGATCACGAGCTCACGGCTATTCGCAGTGTACATGCGGCATTGCGGAACTTGCACGTTAATTTACCAAGTGACTGCGGAATATCCGATGCGCCCCACGAACGGACTACGACCCGCCAAATTTCAGTAGCATGCTCATATCGTTCCTGGTCTGCATTTCCCGGTAAATCTTCCGCTTCTCTTCCACTCTTCCAGTTGGCCGGTCTCCCACAACCCCCACTCTTCTTCCTGCTTCCAATGTCAACGTTAGCGACTCTGAAATGCGGTGGAATGATATCAGGATGACTCAACCAGTTGGCATCGGCGTCAAATCCATTAGGCCTGAGGTCAGCGTGTAAGTAATCCATGATTACCAGTTGGGAACAAATCGCGGAAATATCAAGTTCCCGTTCGTGGCAGCTGTGCTGTGCACATCTCGCACGCGCCTGTACGACATTGACGCGGGAATCATACCTCTCGCGCCGCAATCCCAAATGGCAAGTCAAACTCGGGACATCGGTGAGAAATCACGCGTGCGGAGGGTGGTCTGTGGCAACTGCGATTGAACTGTGACTTGGGTGCGAATGGTCTGCGCCGTCCTCTAAACTTGAGAATGGCACATGCCGGGGAGCTTGCGATCCTCCACGGCTCAGGCCTCAGCGCATTGCGCAATTGAAACAATGGATAGCGGGAAGGCGCACCCGGGGCGGATCGGGTGTTGCATCAAGATTGGATGGGAGGAAACGCAGCAATCAAGCACTCGGTCGCCGAGTATTTCTAGGAACCCAACAATTTAATATAGGGAGACGGCTTCCAAAACGAGTATTTATGTTGATCCATCAGGAGGGGTGGAACGCGGTGTGCCAGGGGCAAGGGAATGCGGGCGACAGGGGGTAAACCTGGTAGGTTCGTAGCGAGTAGCGAGGAGGTAAGGACGAAGGAGGAAGGACAAATACAGGAAAGAGAAGTCGGGAACAGGCAGTGTTGGTTCCGGAGGTGCGGAGTGCAATTGACGTAGGATTGATCATGATGTTGCATGGCGGCTGCTATGGGTGGTTCGTTTCCTCTTTGAGCGTCCAGCAAGTCGGGTAGATTTCGTCAAGCTAATAGAAATGCCGAAACATCAGGCGAATGCAATCGATATGTACTATGTAGTTGCGCCGCAGGCATAGATGAGGTCTCTGTTGCGGAGAGCTACAGAGTCATTAGAGACACGGCAAGCAAGCAAGGGCATTCCAGGACATAGACATCAATTCACGTCGATCCTGGGACACGATAGGGAGGACATCTGTAGCTGAGCGCCGCGTTTTGGATATATTGTTCGCACGTTGTCGCGGCATCCTGATGTTGACCTGCGAATTTTGGGCTGCCAGGATAGATAGAGGCAGGTCCCAGCACAGATAAATACAGCTATAGATGGAGATGCCCAGACGCAGACGACCGTGTCCAAGCGATTGACATCTCGCGCTGTGATTTCCAGCGTGGTTACGTGACGTGGTGTCGGTGGTTGATCCAGCTGGCGGGAGCGAATTGGTGGGTAAAAAAAGCTGTGGGATGAGACAAGGCTAGCTAGACAGGGAACAAGGGGCAGACGAGACTCAGACAGGATTGGAGACATTGAGTCACGGGAATAGCGGGTACGACCGGTGACGGCAGCCATTCTTCCGAATCGGGCGATCCGCAGGCTCCCGCAGCGACGTAGGCTGTGCGGAGAGTATAAGGTCGCGATGGTTATCCATGGCCTCGTTCCCCTCTCTGCTCTTAGACCTCTCGACGAGTGTCCCTTACCCCCGCGTACCCCTCACATCCTCCTCGCAATGGCCACGACTACAATGCCCCCGACGACCCACGCGCTCCCCCACGCCCAGCGCCTTCGCCTGATGCGCTCCACCCGCAAGCTCGGGGCGTTGCTGGGAGAAACGCCGTTGCTGGTGGAACCCAGAGCCGCCTCTCCAACGACGACCTTCGCACCGTCCCACTCGCGCTCCGCCTCGACAATGAGCGCTCAGACCAAGCGCTCTGGCCGTATGTTCGCCGCGTCGCACGCCGTGCCACGCTCCTCCTCCCTCTCCGCTGCGCCACCCGCAGTCCACACCGTACCCCACGCGCATTCACTCCTGGCACCCCCGGTCGGCCGTCCGATACTCTTCCTGCGCCTCCCCACGGCGGGAGGATCCGCCACGCCCGCAGAGCGCACCCCCCTCCCCTCGCCACTCTCCCCCACCTTCAGCATCGCCCTAAACTCGCCCTCGACCCCACCCGCGGACGCCAGCCGGCGCCGCAAGATGGCCAAGCTCGTGCGCACGCTGGGCGAGAACGTCCCGCCCGAGCTCGTCTTCCGCGACGATTCATCCTCGTCCTCCCCGTTTGCGTCAGCATCGACGGTGCGGGGCCGGCGGCGCGCGAGCACCCTTAGCGTCCCCGAGTCAGCACTCGAGCAGCACCGCCGCGGCGCCATCCTGCGCAAGGACTCGGCCGCCTCGCTCGCCTCACTGCGCCGTGCGTGCAACGTGGGGACGCCGGTCCGCACCGCCCAGGAGGCACCGCTGTCGAACGCCCACGTCGACGAGCCGTTCTACGCCCCGTCGACGGTTCCCTACGTGCCTCAGGGCCGCGCCTCGTACGAGACCAGCGCCTCCGCCGCGTCGTCGGACCGTGCCCTTTCCCTGGCGTCGGACGGCTCCGACGAGCACCTCCTCCCGCACCCGCGTGCCGCGGGCATGCACCGCCGCGAGCAGGGCTGGAGCGGCGAGTGGCGCGGGAACGTCGGGAACATGGAGGACGTCGTGCGCAGCCTGCGCGGCCTCAAGCTCAAGTAGCTTCCACCGCATCTCTCGTCCCAGGAGCATGCCATCGTTCAGCTCTCGCAAGGGCGGCGCACCCACACCCGTGCATCGCCGCCCCAGGTGCTGAAACCGCAATCGACACTCACCGGCGCCGCGTGCCAGAGCCCGCGCGCTGCTGCTTTCGCCTTCAAGCTACCCCTTCAGTCTGCCCTGGGATCCTATACGCCGCGCGTAGCATTCATTTAATCCATTAATCAATCATTTACGGCGATAATCTGTATGTGTATGTACTCACTGTAATTCTCGTCGCATAGTTCGACTGTACCTACATGTACACATCTTGTAGCTCTCCTTGCATATAGATTGCCGAAATTTACTTGCGCGAAGAGATTCAGAATCGGGATGTCCACAAACGGCTAAGCGCAGGAGAGACTGACAGTGACAGGTGCATGGTGAGATTTACCGATCTCTCGTTAAAGATTCGCGAGCAGATATCCCCAGTGCGGATGCAAGCTATCCAACTTGAATAACTGCGCACTTGGGTTGGAGATACATACTATATTTTTCCATTCAATTCGACAGGGGGTGACGCGTGACATTTTCAACCAATTCGACACTTCGACAACCGCCGGAGGCGACCGTGACATGGGGCAAAATTTCGACATCCAAGACCCAAATATTGAGGGAACTAAATGTGCCGCTTTCGAGCGTAGAAGGACCTCCGGCTGGTTTTGGCGAACTTTCCAGGTGAGATCAGCATTTTGGCATGATTTTTGAACCAGAAGACACTGGCTCTGGTGAAACGTGATACTTGCCAAGGTTCACATTCAACAGCGATCCCGGTGACGGGTGACTGTCGAATTGAACGAAAAAATACAGTACTCGGATGTTGCTCGGATGTATCTCGGATGTCGTTGTGGAATCGCCGATTGCCGCGGCGTAGACAGCATTTCCAAGGAGGGCAGCCGGGAAAAACGTAGCCGCAAGCCAGGGTGAGATGCCCCAGAAGATACGTCCAGAATGTAGGGCAGAACGCGCGGCCTGAACGAGGAAGAATTTGGCAGAAGGCAAGAGAAGGGTGTGACGGTGACGAGGTCCCACGTGAATGTGACCTATCAACAACGCGTCGCGTCGCGTCGTTTCTCGTTTTGACTGAAAAGGGAGTCCGCACGCCAGGGAAAATTGAGGGTGAATAGAATGTTTCACGCTCAGATTTAAACAGGTTCCCTTCAGATTTACCTGCGCCAACGTGCCAGGTAAATATTTAGGGTTAACAATGGTGGATGGGACTTGAACCCAGACTCAAAATTCGGGGCTGACCTGTTACGAAACTGCACGAGCTCTGGAGTCCGAGATTGTCGCACAATCTTTTGGCGTGAGATGAGCTTGAGGTGAGAAAGGGCGTGACTCGGGGTTGCCGGGCCGGGTGTGTGACTGCGTGATGCGTCGCCCTGCTTGCTCCCGCCCACGATGATCATATCTTCCGCTTCTCGAATGAGGCTGGGATTCCATCCGGTCTTCTGGCATACCTCGATATGTCCTTGTCTGGCCGCCGTGCTGAGTCCGTTCAGATGACGTGGAACTTGTGAGGAACTGCAAAGAAACTCTGTAGTCTTGACTCGCGAGTCTTGATCAATCTTGACCAACAAACACTTCAGGATACCCACCTTGTCTTGCTTGAGGACCTTTGAGACCTTGTGCCTTCGATCGCCCCGTCGAATCCCCCCATGCATAGTTCTCTTACTGCCTCTGCGATTGCAGGAGTTCCCACTGTTCTGGCGATTCGTGCGCATCCAGGCGCATTCACGGCCATCGTCAAGGAAATGCAGCCATCTGATCACCTATTCAGACCCTCCATACGCCTTCGAATTTCGTTCACTCGCTGCACCTCATTTAAATTCTGTGATGAAGTCAGATGATGTAGCCAGGTACGCTTCTTGACGAAGTGCTCCACCGGAATGCCGATTTCCGTCGCAGTCTCCGACGGAATGCCGGACCTTGATCCCTATCCCAAGCTCCCAGTCTCACATCCGACGCCCATGAAGGAACTCTCTGCGCTGATAGTCGGCGCAGGTATCGGCGGTCTGCAGACTGCACTTGCCTTAGCAGCAGATGGGCACACGGTTATCGTGTTGGAGTCTGTAAAGAGGTTCCTTGAAGTAAGCCTCATCAGGTTACGCTTGCTACAAGAGAACTGAATATGTATCAGGTCGGCGCTGGTATCCGCGTTCCACCCAACTCATCGCGGCTGAGCCAGTCGTGGGGAGTTAAATTGGACGCCGTCAAGAAGGAAATCTCACGGGGGAACCGGTTCGTCGACTGGCACGGGAACGAGCTGCTCGACTGCGCCTTTGACGACGTCTGCGCGCGGTATGGCGCGCCGTACTATTTTATCCACCGTGCGGATCTCATCGACGCGCTCGTTGCCGCCGTGAACGCTCACCCGAAGATCAGCTTGCGCATGAACACACCTGTCACCGCATACGACTTCGATGCGCCCGCGGTCACCACCTCAGCCGGGGAGAGGCTCACTGCTGACCTCATCATCTGTGCGGACGGCATCAAGTCCGCTGTGCGCAGCGCCATCAATGGGCGGCCCATCGAGCCTGTCGACACGGGCGACGTCGCATACCGCATCCTCGTCCCAGCCGCGCCGCTGCTCGCAGATCCCGAGATGCGCCACCTTGTCACAGACCCTTGGGCGGTGCACTGGATGGGCCCCGAAGGCCACGCAGTGGGCTATCCTCTCCGCGGCGGCCTGCTCTACAACGTCATCATCGACGTGACGCACACCACCGACCGCGCCGCGCCCATCGGCTTAGACGAGTGGCGCAGCGAAGCGGATAACGCGCACCTCGTCGCGCGCTTCGCTGACTGGTGCCCGGAGGTGCGCAAGCTCTGTGCGCTCACCGGCACATACCTCAAGTGGCGCCTCGCGGACTTTGCGCAGCTCGAGCGCTGGGTGCACCCCGCTGGACGCGTCGCGCTACTGGGCGACGCCTGCCACCCGATGATGCCATATATGGCGCAGGGCGCTGCGCAGGCGACGGAGGACGCGGCGGCGCTGGCGGCTGCGCTCCGCGAGCACAGCGACATCCCCTCGGCCCTCGTGGCGTATGAGGCCCAGCGGAAGCCGCGCGCCGCGTACGTCGCGCGCAATACGCGCATCCTGCAGGACTGGCTCCACTTGTATGACGGTCCGGAGCAGGAGCGCAGGTTAACTGATTTCTATCCAATTGCGCTAAGATTCTAACGGGGCCGTTGCACAGGGACGCGCTGGTGCGGCGAGATAACGCGGACAACCCGATTTTCTGGGGGTGTTCCGAGCGCAAGGATTGGCTCTTCGGCCATGATGCGAGGGTGCTCAGTCCAACCCGAATGCCAAAACTGCCTCCCTTGCCCCACCCGGAAGCGTCGGTGTATAAGCGTAGACAGCAGAAACTATGACTCTTTTTCATATGATCTCTTCCTTTCCTACCTGCACAATACACGTTGGTCCCTAATATTTTTGAGTTCTGCCGACTTTGTCCTTGGGCCGCGGAGATTGTTCAAGAATGAACGGGTGAGATCCGCTATACAATACTGTACTTGGATCCGCGGACTCGGAGTAGAAAATATCTTTAGGATACTGGAGATCCGAGGACTTGGAATGTCGGGCCCACATACCAGGCTCAGCAAACCACCTGGAGCCGAGGGTTTAAAATAACTACAGGTAGATGGACAACTGTGTGGTGGGCGTAGTTGCCGAGCATACGCCGCGGGGGATATTTATACAATAGTTATGCCGGATTGGGGAAATGGCTCCAGGAAGGCTCGCATAGACTCAAGAGAAACGTAGTCTCTCCTAGACAGACACTTCAACATACGCAGCTTGTGCATCGCTTGTCGTCGCTATTTCTGCAGGAGATGATTCTGGGGGGAGACAAGAACCACGGAAAGCCCAGTGTCTAATTTTATCTTCGACAGTCTGGAGGTCCATCTGGTTCCGAGCATTGTGTATGTCCGGGCTCTAACCGTAAGCATGCTCGGCCGGGGACACGGGGTATGTGTGCCTACAGAGAATCACTGCATTTAAAGGCCCCCCGAGACTTATGGTGCGCTTCACTTAGTCACCACCTGTTTGTGACAAGCAATATTCCTCCTTCAAAAAAAAAATCGGATTTCTTATCGCTCTTGTAAAAACACTCCTTTCAGCAAGGGGAAGCTTTTTACAAGAGGGATTTTTATTTAACTCAAAATTCAAGGAGTAATTCTTTTTAGGCCGACAAAATTGGGACTCCAAACCCAATCCAGTCACCCACTGCTCATCTAACCCCATGGACAGCTTGAAAATAGACCCATATATCTTAGATGCCAGAGATCACAACCTCCAGATGTCCAAATATGGATCATAAGTCCTCTACATCCAGTGAGAATCCCAGCCTGAATCCGAGGTTTGATGGTTCAAATAACTGCAAAATCTTGGGATGTTGAAGAATCATACTGCGCGCACCAAATCTGCACCGAGACAGAAGCTCAGAGATATATAAAAAAAAAAAGTTTCGCGTCCGGCGGATTTGGGACTAGTCCACTTTTGGTGGTGACTAAGCGAAGCGCACCATAGTTGAGCGTAGGTGAGCACGTGTCTTACTCCGTCAGTGTAGATGACTACAAAGACCCTTTGTTGTCACCTACGCACGCCCCATGGCTAGCTGAGGTCAGGTCACCTAAACTTAGTCAGTTTAGATCGAAGGGGTGGTTCAGCCCTTGAGAACCTTATATTGTGTACTGCACTTTTGGTCACTCTGTGTAGGTAACTATGAAAGACTACACCCAGGTACATTGATCTAGACAGACCTGGGAAGACCTAGTCAGATCTAGCCAGATCTACGCAGCTCTACCTTGGCCAAGTCTAGCTCAACTAGCCATCGCCATCTGTGTAGATCTGGATGGTCAGCTAGCCTCGGCCTATGTTTAAGAAGGCTCTGAATGCAGTGAATACGCCGAAGATGGATCCAAGTGGAATCATTTTGTCTAGATGGGATCGAACACCGCCCGAACGTGAAGTCTATCCGTTGCCGAAGGAACAAAATAAGCATGCGGAATCTCTCCCCAATACCTATCTCATCATTCTGGGGAACCGGAACATAAGACCAGCAGGATCTATTTCCCACTTGTGTGATACAGTACCCGGAATCCAAAAGCTGCAGCAGAGATATTATGTAATGATCGAAATCACTTGCGGATAAGCAAACCCTTCCATGGCTCTGCGACGAGTACGCAAATTAAATCTTTCATGAGCGCTACTACTGGATCTTCGATGAGGAACTCCAAAGCTCTGAGGCATAAACACGTGCGGATATGAAGCTTGTGCCATATCGTTCGGAAATGAATGGCATCAAACTATTCTCGAGCGGATGACGAGTCACGGAGCTTCCACGTTTTTCCACAGTTTGCGGAGAACGGTGCGTCGTGCGGAGTTGAAGTTTATGCGCCACCCGTTTGGAGTCGGGTGCGTATGGCTCTCCCCCCCGACAGAGCACCGCAATTAATGCGCATACGGTCCCGCGAAATAGGTTACCCGGCGCGGAAATAAATCCGCAAGAAACCACCGGCCGGGTCTACGTTGGATCAGCGGACGAGTCGAGGACGGACCCACAACACGTTGATAGCCTAGCGCGATAAAAATAGTGTCCAGATGTGCGGAAATGATCTTGCGTACGGATCTTCCGTACATGGCGGTCATCGTATGGTCAGCGGCCGTGCGTCGTCGGAGACGGAGACCCACAACTCAAGCGTAAACCAGGGATACGCAGAGGTCTAACGTACTTGCGGGCAAGCTACATTCAGTCCCCAGTCCCCCCGTTGCCTTGGGGTTAATTGAATTGTGCCGTACTAAGGGAAGTGAAGCGAGAGCGTGAAACAGCGGAGATGGGACGTCGCGGATGTTGCTCGAGATCGTAGCGTTTATCGAGAGATTCACTGACGAGCGATAACCAACATGCGGCGTTCCCGATTCAAAAAGGCAACCTGAAGTGAAGCCGCCTGCGGCAATGGGGAATTAGTGGTTTGATCACCGTGTTCACAGCCTGCGCACCTGCTCACGTACCCTAGTCAATTATGCTCCGCACGGCGATTCCTCGATGAAACATTTCGTTACGGTGGCCCGTGTGTATCTGCAAATTGAGTTCGGAGGTGAGATTGATATGTGGAACGTCAAGGAGGGAACATCGGTCCGGTATACTTTATCTAGGAGATTGTGGCGTGGGATTATGGTACGCACAGACGCCGGACCGTTTATCCAGTGGATAGGACACATGCACGAGGCGGCGCTTGAAAATTGGCTCAACTCCGTTCCTTCCGGCGCGGCAGGAATGATCTCTACAACGGTTCTCCCCGCACGGGGACCATGCGTGGTATCGCGTTCCCGATGCACCGGGTGAGTCTGTTCTGGAACTATGCAATGGGTCACGGTCAGCCGCCATCGCGAAAGTAGATCCTCAGGTCAAGAGGATTCAACGGTAACTGGAACGTTTACTTGCGTTACCCGACGGCGGCCCCCACCGGGAGCATTCCATGAGTCCACCAAAGGAGTGGACGATACTGCTTTGTCCGGAATGATGTGTGGCACCCGCTAGAAGGTAGAGACGCAGATTGACCAGGTGAAATGCCAAGCTTGAGAATCAAGCAGTGACTCGGGCTGTCTCAATGTGAGTGGCGGTAATATGTCCTTTACTCGGCCACACTGCACCCGCCGAGCCAAGGGAATCACTGGGTTTGAAGGCTGGAATGTATTTGTAAAGTCAGTGCATAAGGAAGCGGTAAAACCTGGAGAACCCTGGGTTCCTATTGCAAACACTCGGCTTGATATGCATAAGTTACTGCCCGCCGAGCCTTGAGCGTCCATAGGTTCGGTAATTTAGTTGGTGTGGATCGGAGGCGTTGGTCAGCGCTGGGTAAATACAATTCAATGTTTTACGTTAGCTCGACCGGCCTGCGCGAGATGGCACACTAATGTATTAAGTGTGGAGGCCTCGTACAGCATTTGAAATTGCAGGATGTCCACTGAACCTGTTCGTCCCTGGAGCTCCCTGGAGTAACAGTCCAAACTGATAGAGGATAGATCATTGCACATCTGTGAGGCTTTAAAGGGACAAAGTTCTAGTCTTCCAGGCTCCGTGGGAGCGGTGGAACGGATCGACAGAACCAGAGGTGTACATGGAGCTGCTCTGGCAGTACTCCAAGCCTAGAGACTTTGGATCGAGCTGCGCTGCGAAAGCATTAACGGAGGTAATGGTGGCCAGAGCGGAAAGAAAGGAACGATCTGTTTGATGTGCGCGACGGGTCCGCATTACTATGCGGTCCTTCTATCAGCGACAACTCGGACGCAAAGGCATTCGAAAATCACGTACAAAGCACAGCGCTGAATCCGCAGTCCGATGCGGACTTGAAGACCCTGTGAAGGAAGATCAACCAAGATGCTTCTACTGTATCGTTGTCGGGGACTCTCGTCGGCGCTGCGAGCACCTCGTCTCGACCCCAAAAGTCGCCCACTTCACGGCAGACCGGAGAATCCATCAGTAACTGCCCGGAACAATATATTGATATTGGTGCAGGCGCTTCGGAGATGAGACCCCAACGATTGGCGGGGATGAGCCGAGTTACATTCGGATCCAGGGAATCGAAGAAAGCACATGCTGGCTGTGTATTTGGTGGAGTCCTCGCTCACCGCCTCGGGTGTGAGCCGGACTAGCACCGGAGATGGGCCATTCTCGGTCGGAGCTGCGATCACCTCAGGAAAAGCAAAAGGATTTACTTTTCGTTCACCGGCGTACGCAGGCACCTTTGGACGCGAGTCGCGAAGCAGGTTCTGGACATTGGGCCACGAATTCCGGGGCGGGGTGGCGTCAATATTGATTGTCGCTACGATTTTAGCGCCGAGTAGCCTGAGCGACGAATCTGGATCGAGGACTCTCGCGAGGTGATTGATGAGGGACCCACCTGCCAGTGGCGATCAGTAGCTCTACCGGGTTCGGGATATGCCCGTGCGCCGCTCCACTGCACCCGCCCACTGGCAATGGCAGGTCTTGACGTTCGCGGCGCCCATCGCTGTCCTGGTCATATAATTGAGCCGGTGTCGAGTGGCGTTCGGCGGGGGGTGGATATTTTAACATATGGGAATGGGGCGCTGCTTTGGGGACGAATCAGCCTGTTAGATCCCATCGGCGGGAATGGCCGGCGGGAGGCGAGGTTGCTCCGTGTTTTGTGCCCGGTCATGCGGCCGGGGGTCCAAGCCGTTCAGGACACGGTTAAAATAACTGTACAGGTAGAAGGCAGCTCTGGCTGTATTCGGAAGGTCGAGGGATCGCTTGTCATAAGCTTCAAGGACAGATAAGATCTGTAACATACGAACACGACTGGTGCCCACGATGTCGAATTTAACAAATGTTCTGGGGTGCGTGTATATGGAACCGGGGTGAGAAGCTGAAGAACTATATAGATATCAATATGGCTGCGCAGGGTCCCTGAGAGTTCCGGTAGTTGTCGGAGAAGAAGTCCTCGCTTAACGTCGGCTGTGAACGGCGTTCTGTCAATTATGCGGTGATTGCGGAGGGAATTGGGCACGGTGAGGCATACAACCTTGAGACTATGGCGCACACAATCACAGAAGCAGTCTTCTTCTGAAGTCGAGATCGCGGCAGGGAGCGGACTCGCTGAAGCAACGCTGAAGACATCGTGACGGAAGCCGATGTGCCAGAATCCTTGATACATTGTTGGGATCCAGATCTGGGATTTTACGCGGACTCGGAGAGTTCTGGGTGAGTACTTCAAGGTGGAGAAAAGGAAGAAGAACGGATTGATATTTGTCCATCTTTGTCCTTGCTTAAGGTTGCTGACTAATTCCTTAAGGTTGCTGACTAATCCGACGTGATGACTTCCTCTCAGCTCTCTCAGGCTTGCCCTCGATCCTTCTGTGTCCCTTCGAGGCGCTTCCTGTGAACGCTAGATTCTTGAAATGCTGGAGTGCTACATACTAATTGCTGCGTAACCCTGAACTCGGCCTAGGTGACTACCAGTCCCAATGCGTGCGGCGACGTTCGGTTTGACTTTTCATTCCCTCCTCTATCTCATCTCACGACAGGGATCGCTTGGACTCAGCATGCCGCGGATATAATCCATATGACGAGGCCTCACTCTCTGCTGCTACCAATATCTCTGGAGTCATTTCCCAGTTGCGCCAATGTTTTTGCACTCCGGCTTTTGAGTGGATGTTTTCACCAACGAAGGCAGGCCAACGTACGATCTTTGCGGTCTCTGTACCCTGGCGTGGCTTATCGCGAGTATGATTCGCACCTGGCTTGTTCCCATGGCCCCCACTATCGGATAACCCCACCACGATGGAACGATAATCCTTTCGGAGCATCGACCATCCCTCGGCTCACAAGATACCCTACGTAGCTCCAGCCCAAAAAGTCCGCCAAATAACGTCCCTCGCAAGATGGACGATAACGCTGGCGATTCGATCAGATAAGAGGATCCCCGGACGAAACGTCGTCGGGGCGGCCGCCTCACACGTCGTCCATGAAATCACACTGATTCTTGTCCCAGGATCGCCTCACACGACCTGGCCCCATGCGCATGGCTGATGCAGCGGCAGGTGAGCAGGCGACATCGCGCGGTGTGACGCCGACGCAATCGAGCGTGCATGTCGCGCACCTTGGGGTGGCGGACGGGAGGAACGGCCAGCAGCATTGCCGTAGCGACCATGCTGCTCTGCGCGGTGCCTACTGGCGAGAGGCGAAGACCGCGCGCACGTTATCCCGCGAGCTCCATCGGTTGATGCGGGCTGCGGCTAACGGGGCATGTACTCTGCTCCGCACCCGGCAGTACTTACTCATGGTGGGTTTCAATCCTCGGATTCCGGCGGACTCAACTAACTCACTCTCCGAGAGCTAAGGATATGTGTACGCCATAAACTATTCAACGCACCTGAAGTGGTGGCGGCGCCTGCTTAATTTCCTGCTGGGACCACATGGCTATCTCGAACAAACGCGTCCTGGAAGTGGCCTGCATCTCCACTTTCAAGTTCGCGGTTGTCGGCGGCACACAGGAATCTTGTCCGCCTCACCTGCACTCAATTTTAGATTGAACGAGCGCAATTAAGTCAGCTGCTGAATAACTGCAGGCCTGCACCTGGAGGACGTAGAAACTCGGGCAAGCGAGCGCCCACGAGGGTCTATACTACAAAGAGCCGCCAAGGAGGACAATGGGCTGGCCAGTGACGACATGCTCCGGGCACTCGGGTAAGCTGCGAAATTAATACCCTTACCTCCGTCCCTGATGCGGGTTCATAGATGCTTGCGCATTTTACGACACGACAAGGCCAATTATGCTCTTCCCTTTGATTCTGTCGAAATTGGCTTCCTCCCTGAACAAGCGTGGCACTACCAAGGTAGTACAGCCATTGTGAATCGGTGTGCGTCTATCATCCTCACCTCGCTGCCCGCTTGGCGTCCGTGCGCGCAGCGGCGGGTGTCACTGATCCACGTTCCCCTATGTTTATTGCATTGTGCTATGCCTCTACAGCTTCTTCTCGTCACCGCATGTGTTGTGTGCGGTTCAACTGCCATCGGCAGTGTTCACAGCAGTGTCTCCCTTGTGGGTCCCGGTGACGCGTGCTGATCACGATCGAAAGGAGACCTTCTTTGTTCCCCCTTTTGTTTCCGGAATGCAACGTGGCTGGGGGTGTTCCTGTGATCCCTACCCGAACTGGTCCGACCACCGCGCAATCGGCATCGGATAAGGTTTCGAGCAGTAAAAATCATCTATTTAAACGGTACGGGTGGGATTTGGTTCCGCGTCTTCTAGCGCTAATCGCCACATCTGTGATTCCTGGGCAGCCACTTTCATAATGCCATTTGGGCTAGCACTTGTCTGCGCGGCCCAATCTAGAAGATCTCGGTGAGGCTGTTCACCATCACTGAGCGTCTTGTCACATCATCAGCCTTTCCGGGGCATTGGGACCGTGGCGCCAGGATTACGGAACTGCCCAAAATAGGCGTGTGCCGGGAATACGCACAGAGGAATTGAATAAAAGGCGGGCAAATTTGTCTCGTCTACCCCACTCCCCCCACCTTCATCCTCTGCACCCAACGCCTTCTTCTCTCTCTCCACCACGCTCTTATCCTCATTACCATCCTCACTACAATGCACGCTACCTCGATCGCCGTCGTCACTATCCAGCGCGCCGCTGAGACATCCGTCGCCGTGACCAACACGCGCGAGACCACGGAGATCAAACCCATCAACCACAACGGCCCCCAATGCGCCCACTGCGGCTGGCGAGGGGGATCCCACGCGTGCGTTCTGACTTCGCGCCTTCTGCGATCTGCACTAACATTGTTTTCGCACCTTAGTTCAAACTGCCCCTTCAGTAAGCGCCTCGGTCTCTCTATTGCCCATCCTAACACAAATATCTAGACGCCGCATCCCATTAGCATCCTAATCTGACCCTCCACATCTTTGTATTCCGACGCAGTACGTCGTACTCTCTGCTTACACGCTCCCGGGCTGATTGGCGCGCTCCAGATCATCGTTTTCAACTTGCTATAACTACATTCGTCATGCTTTCGTGTAATCACCTAATTTGCGCGCGGTGCGCCCTCGTCGACGAGATGAGAGTCTGAGGATCGCTGTACGAACGGAGATATAATTTAATATGAAGTCATTACCCTTGCCAACGAACGGTCGCGGAAGATCGCATCACTTCCTCATCAGGAGCTCGACGCGTCAAGCAATCAAGATAAGGAAGGTGCCAATTGGAGCGCGAGATGCGTATCGGGACGTCGCAGTAACTAGTCCGATGGGAACTGTTCCTGGCAATCTTCGGCTTCCCGACCGAATCTATTATCTCAGCCTCGAGTCTTCCGAGGGCTTGGGCCCCGTGGCGGAGTCTGGTCACCGGACATCTGAAACATTCCTACGGGCAAGTCCAGGCCGACTCTCACAAATCTAGGCTGACTCACGTTGTGGAGTGCCTCGAATAACCAGCGAGCATTGTGGAGCGTTCCCTAAGAACGTGGCCGCACTTGTGTAGCCTACCGTACAAATCTTCCCAGGCTGAGGGAGACGATCAAAATTAAGGCGTTGTCATCGAACGGCACCAGTTCTTACGATGGCTGCATGACGAAGAGAAAGTACAACACACTCCTGCTTAGTAGAGTTTCCCTGAGTCTGCTACGTCGCCGATTCAACCTGGTGGTCTACCCGTAATGTGTCATTCTTACAAAGGTTCTGAGGCCCACAATGCGGCTAATTCAGTGGGCATCCATGTGTCCGAATCTGATGTCGCGCTCTAATGTAAGTATGAATAATCGGGAACTCAATTGCGATAATTCTGGCATGGACCCCCTGACGCTCACCTCTGCGTGTCATGCGCGGTGTCGGACGACGGAAAATATGTCGCCTATTGCAGCTTTATTGCGCTGCAAGCGAGCCACATCGACCCTTTGTTAGGCTATCAAAGTCAGACGGTGGTGACGTTCAATTTGATAAGTAGAAGGCTGCATTTCTGGGACGACTCGAGCTAACAGACCGATATATCAGTGTGTGTGACCTATCTTGCGCTGGAGTCTCCCTGGAGTCCGAGGGGCTAGAGGGACTCTGGAAACGGGCCGGGGACGGATGCGTGCATACTGCCAACTCCTTCTTCTCCTTCTTCTCTAGTGCAGAATACCAGGCCCATCATCACCGCACAGCTTCCGCTGACAAGGTCAGCGTCAGCGGGACCCGAGCCAGCCAGTTCATCTTGACGGCGTGGAAGACGGATTTCTGAACTTGAATCTAAGAATTAGAAGGGGTCAGCGCCTGTCAGCGCCTTTTGACGTACAGGGCCTCCGCTGAGGCCGCACTACCAACGAGAACACTTGCTGGCCGTCGTGCCGCAACGGTGATTCCCCAACAAGTGCGGGGGCGCCGTGGGAGGGGTAGCGACGACGCGTAGCGCCGGATGTGCGATTGCCGAGTGCCCAGTACGGAAGCAAGTATATCTCCCGATGGAGATCACCCACTAGTAAGCCTTTATCGGCCAGAGATATATATGATTAATAAGTAGCTTCGGCGTTATGTACCAGACACCGCGATGCTGTGTGCAGGGGCTTGGAATTGGAATTGCTGGAAGCGCCAGGGTCAAATTTGACGCCTCGAATCGAAGTTGAGTGAGAAATCCCGGAATGTGTCTCCCTACGATAGCCCGCGGGGTAATGGGTGGTTCGGTCGTATATCCACTGTCCAGGCCTGTCCTAACTTTTCGCGTCGACTTTGAGGAAGTGCAGAGTGATTAATGTACGGGAGGGACGTGTGCGGATGTCAAACACCAGCGGTCGGAGTGTTCCGCAGCCTGAGTCAGTCCCCCCTTTTTGGGCAATATGCTTGTGCGCCTAATAGGTTATTCCCACCTCAAGTCAGGAGTGCGACCCATCGAGAAATGCTCCAAAATTCCCCCGTCGTCATACTCGGCACTCCCCGCCTCGGGAATTCCCGTGATTTCCATGGCTGTGGCATCTGGCAGCAGCTCCGTGCCGCTCGGGCACGATGTTGATACGCGCGGCGGTACACGCCAGAATATTCTGAGAAAAGACGGCGGTACTGACTTTTCCGAGGCGTAACGGCAGTGTGGGCAGTAATCTCTGATGAGGGTTTATCTTGTCTGGTCTAGCGTGAAATCAGGCATAAAATCCGTGAGCAACGAATGAGGATGCTGAACACAAAGATAGAATGTTGGCGTCCCGATCAGAAGAGCGGTCGTCAATATATACACGGGAGTGAAAGGATGCCGCACCTGTGCTTCAGCGAGCCTCGACCACGCAGTGGGCACGTTGCTGTTCGGTTTAAAAAGTAACCGGTGCTGTTTACTGTATGCTAGACACGAGATACCAAGCAAACATTGGGCCGATCGTTAGAGAATGAGTTGACAATGCCTTGATGTGCGGAGCGTAGTCTGAGCGGGGATATCCTCAGATTGGTTCACCAGGTTGGAAGTCTAGGAGAACGACGAATTCGAGGTCTCGCGAGTCTAGGTCTCAAAGAAAGGAAAAGCCGGTCGCAGTGTCGACATGAATGAACTTGCCATTAATCTAAATGGATGGAATGGCGAAAAGAGATGTGGTCCCGTGGCGGACTGCGGAATGCGGAAGAAATCGTCGAGAAGATTTACGGATCAGGTATAGTGCGCTGTCGAGAAGGGCGGGAACGTGCCCCCAGGGCAGAAAATTTGGTTGATTGGATGAATGAAATGTCAACGCACTGGACTTGGGGTGTGCCTTGCTTACAACCAATCAGGCAGTCCATATTTTTGACATGGGCGTCGAGTCCAGGCGTAAGGCTGTGCTTTGTGTGGTTCTGTGTAAATCACTCTCTCGCTCTTGACTTTCCCCTACCCTGAAGCCCCCCTCCTTCTGGATTGGCGCCTACGGATGTACTCGGTTTAGTAAAGAAAACTACTCATTCATCCTCCTCCACATCCTATCTCCAATCATCACACAGCCCAATGTCAGCGCCAACTGGACGCGTGTACAAAACGTGTACGTGCCTTTCATTTGGCATCTGCGACCCTCTTAACCCCGGCGCCGATCTCCAACGAGGCTGGTTCCCTCCGGGGCTAAAATATCCTCCAACGGAGTCTTTCCGCATCTGAGTTTGAACCCCTATTTGGAACGTCGGTCCTCCAATCAATTAAATATACCTTCCCTGTGGCCTTCCCTGGTCAGCTCCGTCCAATCCCCGCCGCGTCGGGTGCCTACGTGTGTTGAGTGGTGTCGGGACCGGTTCCAAACAGCCCATGGCCAGATACGAATTCTCACGGCGGAGGGCATCGGGGATGAAACCCTCTTCCAGGAACATTCAAGCAACCGCCAGCTGATCGGCCTTCTGACAATCACCTAGATCACGGAATCCATTCCTGCTGGCATCCCCGGTAGATCTTACGTTCCGGCATCGGCAACGCGACGCCGAACCTCCATATCTGGCGACAATGTTAAGTCTTGAGACTGATTCAGTTACCCTTCCGCCGCTGACCGACCCCCTGGTCTTGCATCACATTTCGCAGCCCAGAACTGACCATTAACCGTGATATGGCGGTGGTGTCTGAATTCAGGGAAGATCGATGTTCAGAATGTCCACAACAGGGGATTCGCAAACCTTGGATCCGCCAGTTTACGTCACTTCGGCTCCTGCTTCGCTGTCCAGCTCAGGGAAAATACTACTTCTAGCTAGCAACACTATGCCTTCTCGGGATGCACTCTCACGAGAAAGTAGTCATGGGCCCAGCCCTATCTGTACCCGCCATTAACAACGTTCAGATCCCGCATCAAGCTAACAACAGCTATTGGACAATGGCCAGGCGCCCCAATTCGAAATCAACAACCTGGCTTCTGAGCCCGGGGAAATGCACTTGAATCCCCAAATTTAGATTCTCGACGTATCAGCGAGACGGCAGAAGTCGTGCCAACGACTCTCAGCATCAGGTTCAGAAGATGTGCGTCGGCGAAGCGGAGATTACGGGCGATCTAAGTCAACGTCTCAATTATAATTATAGTGCAACGGCGGCGGAAACAAGCTCAGTTACGACCGTGGTGGTCTCACGGCCCCACCCAAATATCTATAGAATCCTCGGCTCCAATGATTCCACTCGCAACGACAACGTGTGCGTTATTGGATATCGGGGTGATTCGACAAGTCTCACGGGTGACAGACGCCAAGCTCGCTACAGAATTCATCCGGGCAGTTACGCACCCCCAGTGCCACCACCTTTGCGGCCACCAATTCGCTCCATCAAATCCGGACCATGAAACTGCGAGCGCACGACCACGACAGAGAAATAGCACGCGAAGGCGGCGAGTGTCCCGCATGCATATCGTCCCACCACTGTGACTCAACCATCGCCGTAAACTCTCTCCGCTGCACAACAGCCCACTCGTGGCGAGGATAAAGCAGGTTACGGGCTGTGGCAACGGCGTGGCCACCGCTGATGACGAACACTCCGGCACATAGAGGGGAGTGTCCAGGGCACACATGGACTCGGAGAGGCCGATGATACAGTAGGCCAAGAGGAGTTCGATTAAGTCGTCGGTGGAGATCTCGACCGAGAATAGGCGTAGAGTATGGAGATCAAAATTCTAGCGTTTGAAGAGGCGTTCATACATAGCGTCCCACGCAACGATGGGCGCCTCGATTGTCAGGGATACTAGCTTCGGAATGGTGAAGGCAGTAAGGAACACGGAGGCGGGAGCATGTTGAGCGGCTGAACATTACGGAGGATGCATGGCGAGAGCTCGGGTAGAGACTAGCCGGAGGGACAGCTCGATATGGAACTGGCGCAAATTTGGACACTCGGCAAGAAAAGATCGCGCCAAATACACGCGGTGCGGGACTGCCAGCGTCAATCTTGTTCCCAAGGGAGGTGCCGACACAGCGACTCCAGGATGCCCGAGGCTCTCCCTGAATCAAAGAATGTGTCGCGAAGGAAAGGTGTCGAGCGGAAGACATCAATGACGCCGCCAAAGGGAATTCCAGGGAAGGACGGATTTGAGGGAATGATTATGGACACCCCGAGCATTCTCACTTCCGTCACCCGGTCTCTGAATGTTCAGACAGGACTGAAGGGGCTCCCAAGAGCCTTCGATCCGCGGACAGCACCGGTGACAGGATGTGAACGTAATTTGTCGAGGAAGAGACGACTGAGCGATGTGGCCTGAATGTGTCCCTCGGAGAATACGACATTGAAGCTCGTCCAGAGTTCCGAGATGTTCGGGTGCTATTTTGCGCCAGTACGAGCAGATGTGTGTGGGGAGGATCGGCACTTCGAGTGAGTCAAACACGGAGCCGCTTTGATGGGCACAAAAGATAATGGTAGAGATAGTCTCCGGAGGAACGTGTCGCAGCGGGGACCTGAGTGTGCGCAAATTTATAATAAGGTCCTTCAGTCTACTCACCAGCTCCTCGAGCGCCAGCGTTGTCTTCAAACTATCTTGCTCAAGGCGGCGAAGCTCCGTGTCGGCTTTTCCGGCAAGTTCGTTGATGTTGGAATATTCTGCGTTTACTCGACATCATGGCCATGGGACTGGGACTCATCGTGGACTCTGAGTCCGGCACTGTTAGATCTCAGTTATAGTAGGACCCATGTACGCGCTGGGATTGCGCGTAGCTAGATGGGTTGCCAGATGCGACGACATTGATCACAGGTGATATTCAGCCCAAGATCGCAATGGGAATTGCGAGGAAATTCTCCACAATCGCCATATACCTCTGGTGATACGGGAATTGTTGCAGGAGCGAATAGCCAGGGCAGGTATTTTACCGACGATGACCAGTTGCCATTTTATTTTTACATGCTGATACAACTCCTTCTCACTTAAAAACGGGAGGATGAGATCATGGAAATAGATGGCTGAAGAATACAACGTTTGAATATCGTAATGGACTGCCCCAAACCTGCGGCCGATACCAGGACTCGGTTGGCACAAACAATCGGTCAATAGGCCCTCAATAATTTGACATGGGATTTCCGGACTGAACTGAGCCGTTGAGGGATGTGAGGGTGAACGGTCAAGCCCGGCACATCAGTGGGATGTCAAGTGTTGAGGGGCCTGTAAGACGAGGCTGTCCGCACAGCCTGGCGTGTCCTCGACAGAGTGCAGCGCTCACTGCCATTTGCACGGAGTCGCCATTGATCTGCCCATCCCGATGCTAGATATACGGTGCGTGTGAGAGAAATGGTTATCGCGTGCTATGCGATCACCGTGGGACGGATTGGTGTTACTGTATGTAATACCTTTCCAAGAGAATATGACATATACTCGGGTTCAAATACTGGAACCTTTATATAATCAGTCAACACAGCTTTCACCAAAGAAGTCTTAAATTGAAACCAGAGCTAGCGTCGTAGTTTAAATATGTAAGGCTGCTATCAACTAATAATGCAAGTGCAGGATGTTACACCAAGTTGACGATTAAGCTAAAGAAGGATGAGCGCTGGCGGCCCGGCTTGAGAATCACGCAGGTAGCGGAGAGTGTGAAGGTTCACGGTTGTAGATTGCAAAGTAAGGATGATGTAGATTGATCCTCTTACAGGAGGAGGACAGGCCTCTTATATACTGCTAGCTATTGAGTGAGTCATAGTTCACTGACTCACACTGACTCAAACTGACTCTAACTGACTCTAACCTGCACAGCAAAGCACTGGGAATGCGAGGTTAGGACTGAGTCACAAGGCAGTGTTCAACCGTGGGAAATAAATACTGAATACGAGGCATGTAGGCTAGAATAATGGTAAATAAATGCCTACACACTGTAAAGTGCCAATATCCATCACAGTGCGGCTGCATTCAAATCATGATTTCCAAGGGGAAGATATCCCACCTGTTCACAACTCCCGGACCTCAGGACGCACGGGAACGTAGCCATGATCCCACATGATCCCATGCACGTGTCACTTGTGCACCTCAGTTATTAAAACTGAACCTCACGCCTTGGATATAGGGACTCACATGCTTGCAACGAGAGGTTCCGTATTTCGCGTCCCCCGACTTATTAACTGCCCCAAATTTGGTGGACAGCATGTCCTTGTCGGTCATATTGGATTAGATGTCGTATTTATTGGAAAGAAGAAGTATCCCAAGAACCATATACATTTCCACGGGGTCGGGCGCCGGCATGAAGTAGCTGCGGAAACAATTCTAAGCGAGAGCACCGCGTCGTGGTAGTAAGAACTTGCCTAGAATCAAATATCGCCCTTAAAAATGGTTCGGTATCCGCCGAGGAGTCGTCCAGGTGAACCACATGACCACCGTCCATTACACCGGGGGCAAAGCCCCACGCACTTGGCTTTCAAGTGCGTTTAACGCATGTGCTCTTAAACGCACTTGAAAACCAAGTGCGTTGGCCTCTGACCCCGGTGTTATCTCCGCCCACCAGGTCTTCTGCTGTGGAAATACGACCATCTCCCGGAAAATATTGGCTCGGGCACGCTAGGATAAGATGTCGCTGCGCGGGAAAATTTTGCTCTCCGTTCTGATCACAAGATTTCCGTCGGGGAGCGAAGGATGCTGATCCATGTGGCGTAGCTCAATAGACACACAGTGGACGATGTTTCAAGAATAGTGGGTGGTCGTAACTCGTAAGCGGCAAGCTGAGCAGTGAGCGCATTACATTGTGTCACGTCGGCTTGATCGGCGGAACAAGTCCGACGTCGGGGTTAATCGGTCACAGTACGCTGACACTGAAAGCTCGAGAATAAGCCCCGAGAGCGCGCGGTGAACATGGCGCTGCCGTGGGGGCGGATCCGCATCAAGTCGATGACCAGTTGTGACCAGTTACAGTTTGTTTGATCAGTAGCCTAGGGCATGACTGCACGCGTAAGCTTGACCCCTATTTTGGGACCTGCGTTCACTTGGATATCGACACGGAGTGGGGGGTTTTGAGGAGCACTGGCTGAAGGAGACCGGAGCAAGGAAGAGAGCCTGGGAAAGGCTGGGATTGACAAGCGAACAGACGAATCAAAGTTCGGGGGCCGGAACGACCTTCCGACCTTTACTCCTGCGCCCATCGTACGCCCATCGATGTCGATGGACGTTTTTACGTCGGTGCCTTTGCCAGCGCCGACTCTGACCTGGTCTGTGTCACTTAGCCGGGTTACTACTCTGGCCTCCGTCTCAACCCTCATCTGAAGCTGGGATCTTTGTTCTTCGTATCTATTTCAATGTCGTTGTTCACGACTCTCGTGTTGACGGGGTTAACTGGTTGGTCGACCCCCTGTTCAGTACTTCTCAGGCCCGCGCTAAATTGCATTGCTTCCTTAGTCGGTCGGATCTGGTAGCAACAACGCGCGGCTCGGTTGCTCATGGGACCGAAGGTGGCGAAGAGGTACCACAATGCGTGTGCCACGATGTGGGTACGAAGCTCGTAATCACCTTTCGCCCTAACAAGGCTCAGTCTGGAGTCCGGCGCTGTATATTCTGTTGGCGCGGTTATCGTCGCCGTTGAGTTCCAACTTAACAATGCTGTGAGATTATCACCGCGAGCTCGACTGTGCTGCTGACCACTGCCGGCCAATGTTCAGCGGTTCCATCCTGGGTCAATTAGTCGTGAGTAAATCGGTTCCGTCCCCTTCTACCCTAACTGTGCCTTGTCCAGGGAATTGCCCCAACCCTCGTTGCCGTCCGGGTGGGACTAGGATACAGTGTTGACTCGAATGGCGAGAGTCGTGCGAAACCACAACCTCGCGCTCGGGCTGCCCCTCATGTAGTACCCGCTACGCCGCCGGGGCAGTTTCTGAACGGGGAGATATTATACATTTCTACTGACGGGGCGAAGGCAGAGGCAGTATGAGATTAATATTGTCTACTATACTCAGGTTCAATTGAACCCTAATCGACGTAGATTAGCCTGTCTGAAAAGACCTGCGCTATTGGTCTCAAAGTCCTTCAAGGCTCAATTTTTGAAGTCCTAGTTGTTGCGATTAGGAGGACGAACTCCGATTCGGAGGAGGAAGGCCCGAGGCTCCATTACGAGCAAAGTCGGAGATTGCAGTAGTTTCATCACGGATTCAAGGCGGGTCGCAGGCGCGGAACACGCTGGTGCAGAGCTGAGCGGTGTGTTCGAAGGGTTTGGCTCGTGCCAGCACTGCAGGTGGGGTGAAACAAGTGAGGAGAAAGTGCATCCAACTCCATGCTCGGATCTCGAGTCCAGCCGGTGTCGGGCTGACCAGGACTCTGAGTGGATAATGAATTTCAGGTGCGCGCGCTATCGGGGCTGAAAAGAGACGCAGTGTCCCGGGATAAGGACGTCCGCTACACACCTTCCGAAAAATGAACCCGGCCGAACACATTCGACGTGCGCGACAGAGCGAGAGCATGAGCACATATCAGCCTCACCGAAGACCTCCAACTCCCTCTCTGTGCTCAGGTAATCTGGCTCATCCCAGTAGCCCATCTGTCCTTGCCCATGAATAACATCGCGAGGTACGAGCGAATCTTGTTGTACGGTTGACCGTTGTACCGTCTGTTTATAAGAGATTAAGCGTGAGGGGATCAGCGAACAATGATGCAGGGTCAGTATGCCAGCGGAGGATGCATCAAACAGTCCTCGAAGCCGCAGGGCTGCGGGTGCGCCGAATTTTAGTTACGGCCCGAGCTAGTATTTAATCATAATCGTCCAGCCCTATTCCCCCATTCTCTGACCGATCCCAAAAACCCGATGGCTGTGCAGTCTGAGCGACTCCGACTCTGTGTGCTCCAAACACCCAAGCACATGTCCTGGCCATGTCAGCATGGAGTTACCAAAATATCTGGATAATAGCAACATAAGCGGTGAACCAGCGGTAACCAGAAAGAACAAATAATCCGTTTGAACTACTCGTTGAACGAAATCGACCACTGGCATGCAGAAATCGGAAATGCTTGGACCTGAAAGTTGGAGCACGGATATGTATAGGCGCGTTGATGAGTGATGAGTAGCAATGAATTTTGAAGGCACGTGAATTCATCGTACTACCCGGCCCCTGTGCAGAGTTCCTTATGCCGCAAAGTAGACCCTTCTATGGAAACGCTGGCTTTGGTGACTGATTCCACACATTCAACTCACAAGCGCCATTCACAACGCAGCAGAGTTAATTCCAATTAATTCTACTCACCCTTGGCCTCAGTGAATAGGTCGTAGAATGCCCTCTCAAGTACAATAACTTACATTCTCACATCTAACCTGACATATACCAGTCCTAATACAGTGTATGTATACAGCAATTCAGAATTCTGCAAGACCCCTTCCAGCAGCCCGGGATCGATCATTCCCGGAAATACAATCGCAAAGGGGTAAACTGAACTGATAGAGGCTGTACCGCTCGTCGACCCTACCCACTTTAAATATTAATCTCAGCGCGCGATCTGATTCCCCTGGGCTCTGGGTAAATAACGTTCGCATCTCATCCCGGAGGGGAGCGCAAGATCTGGCCATGGCGACGCCTCAGCATTGCATTCACCCGTGTGGGCCCGCCAGATCATGTGGTCTGAGTAAAACCACGAGCCGACGCGACGCGCCTGTCACGTGAGATCCATCGCGTGCCCCGACACGTGTACGCGTTGTCACGATATCACATTGATGTCACGGGCGTCTCTTTCTGCTTCAGCGTCTCTTTTGTCTTCCTTCCTTTACTTCGCGTGCCTTCCTTCCGTCCTCGGAGTCTATTTCCAGATGCTCTCGTCCCCCCTTCTTCTTTTGCTCATATCTCCGAAATTCTTGATATTCAACCCTTGGCAACGTCAGATCGTGCGTCAGGCTATCTATAATTTTACCATTACCCCTTCTATTATTCCTCGATCTATTTTGGATTTATTATTGCAGCCGCCGGCGACTCAGAGGATTCAGCCTCCTGACGCGAACCCCGGGTCCCTTCCGCTTCCCACGCTCGTCCCGTATAGCGCGGCTGTCTCCCGACGAGCGCCTTTTTATTTTGACAACGCCCGCGCTGTTTTTAGCTATTGCTTACGCGCAAATTTAGCAATTCCCGACGGGAGAATGCGGGCGGGTCGTTCCCGCCCAGTGCGTAAGCGGCGTGAGTCAGCTTCCGGGGCGCTTCCGTCCGTGTGCGCTGTCTAGATTGTAGCGATTCAATACTTGTTTGTGCTTTGAGCTTGGATTCATGCGTGGGTGTACAGAGGGAGACTCGCATCATTCATGACGAGCCGCAGTGCGAGTGAGGAATTTTGAGTCTTTGAGTGAAGATAGGGCGCCGTTGATGCCGAGGAGCCGATCGCGGCGAATCCGCATGTGGGGCGGATGGTATCCGGCGATAACATACCTCGTCCCTTTTTGTAACATCTTTACTGCCTCGGTGGCGACGGGCCGCGGGCGTTCCTTGCGTTCTTTAAAGGACCACGGTTTCCACGCGTCCGCCGCAAGTTCTCCACGCGTCCTCCGCGAGTTGACTACACGACAAAGGAACGGATGTCAACGCCTGCACGAACCAGCACCAGCGAGGGATCGGACTCGGATGAGGCTACCGTCGCAAAGGGAAAGGGGGGCGAGAAGGAGAAAGAGGGAGGGAAAGCGGGAGGAGGAGGGGGGCGCGAGCTGCAGCTCGACGGCGGGGCAGAGCGCGTGCGGTTCCGGCAGCGGTGGTGGCAGATCTGGCGAGTCTCCATATACTCACTCAATGGCCACGTTGGACTCACTCAGTGGTTCACAGGGTCCCGCGCGACCCGCCCCCGCCCCCGCGCACCTCGCTCGCCGACGCGCCGCTCAGCCCGTACGTCACCGCGTCGCTCCTTTCGCGCCTCACCTATACGTGGATCACGCCGATGATGGTGCTCGGCTATCAACGTACGCTGCAGGCCGCAGACCTGTGGCGCATGGGCCCCGAGCAGGAGGCGGGGTTCCTCGCGGGCGCGCTCGACGCGGCGTGGGCGCGGCGCGTGGAGGCGGCGGGGACGTGGAATGCGCGGTTGGAAAGGGGGGAGGTGGGGCCGGGGGTGTGGCGGAGGGTGGGGTGGGCACTGCCAGGGAGGGATCGGGAAAGGCTGGAGAGGGAGTGGAAGGAGGGGGAGGGGAGGAGGGAGGCGAGTCTTGCGTGGGCGCTTAATGATGTGTTGGGGCATTTGTTTTGGCGGGGCGGGGCGTTCAAGGTATGTCCATCCTCTCCTGAAACCCTGGATCCTCGTTGACACTTGCACAGGTGGTCTGCGACACCTCGCAGCTAATGGGGCCCCTCCTCGTCAAGGCGCTCATCAACTTCGCCAAGGCACGCGCCTTGGCGAAGCAGCGCGGGGAGACGCCCGCGAACATCGGGAACGGCGTCGGGATGGCTATTGGCTTGTTCTGCGTCATCGTCGTCGCGAGCATCTGCCAGCACCAGGTCCGCTGCCCGCCCACCTCCTATTCACTGCTAATGCTGATTTGCGGTTTGTGTTTACAGTTCTTCTTCCGCTCGATGACGACGGGCGTCCTCGCGCGCACGGCGCTCACAGGCGCGCTCTACCGGCGCGCCGTGCAGCTCACGCCCAAGGCACGCACGCGGCTCTCCAATAGCGCGGTGCTGAATCATGTGAGCACGGATGTTAGTAGGGTGGATGCATGTGCCCAGTGGTTCGTGAGTGCCTTCCGTCCTCCTTTCATCTCTCTCCGTTACTGATGAGTACTCTAGCACGCGGCGTGGACCGCGCCGATCCAAGGTTCCTTCCCTCTCTTTTTATACCACACAGACTAACGCCGCGCAGTAACCGTCTGCCTAATAATCCTCCTCGTCGAGCTCGGCCCCTCCGCCCTCGCTGGCTTCGCCCTCTTCCTCCTCATCATTCCCATCCAAGAGCGCATCATGGCCAACCAATTCGCGCTCCGCCGCGGGAGCATGCTGTGGACCGACGCGCGCGCGCAGGCGGTGGGGGAGGTGCTCGGCGCGATGAGGGTGGTGAAGTGGTTTTGCTATGAGGGGAGTTTTTTGGCGCGTGAGTCTCCCTTCATACGCTGAGTCACCGAGTCGGGTGAGCTGACGAGACGTGGGTCCAAAGGGATATTCGACATAAGGAAGAAGGAGCTGGGGGGGATCCGGTGGATACAGCATTCGCAGTCGGCCAAGTGCGTGTCCGCTCCTCTATTCCTACTTTCCTTTCATTCCCCGAGTGTTCGCGCGACTCGAGGCCTCGCGCTCCCCCGCACTCTTTTCGTTTCCTTTTCCCCTCAATGTAAACGTTCGCCGATTCTCACTGACTCTCCTTGTCTCCTCCGCAGCATCGCGATGGCCTTCTCCCTCCCCGTCCTTGCCGCGACGCTCGCCTTCGTGACCTACACTGAGACCTCGCGCGAGTTTGACGTCGCGGTCGTGTTTGCGAGCTTTTCGCTGTTTCAGGTGAGCGTTGTTTTCCTTCTCGTCCTATGCTTTTCCGTCCCTCGTCCTTTGGGCAAAAGCCTGGGGATGTATTTTTCGGGATCGTGGATGCGCGATGCGCTTTTCCTTTTGCTTAAATCATTCCTACCTGTCCCTACACGCAATGCACACTTGTCTCCCTCCTCCCCTCCCGCCCGTTCCTTTCTTCCTACCTCATTTCGATGTATGTGCGATGCGTGATGCGCTCTGCCCTTCCCCTCCCCCTCCCTGTTCCTCCTTCCTACTCCTGAATCATCCCGAAGTATACTTCATGTCTATGCACGCCCGATGCGTTCTTCCTTCCCTTCCGAATTTCTCGTCTCCGCGCATATCACCGCGACGCGATGCCTCCCCTCCTCAATCCTGCATCACTCCCACATATACTTCTTACCTAGAACCTCCTCCGGACCCATTTCTCCTCCTAAATTGTTTCTACGCTCCTCCCCCCTATTCTATTCTACCCACCGCGCATGCGCGATGTCGCTCCTCCCCAAATCTTTCCGCGTTTCTACCTTGGCGTCTGCGCGCGCGCTCTGCCCTTCCCCTCCCTTTATCCTAAATCGTTTCTATTATGCTAACCCCGCGCACAGCTCCTCCGCCAACCTATGATGTTCCTCCCGCGCGCCCTCAGCGCCATCGCCGACGCGCGCAACGCCCTCACGCGCCTCTCCGTCGTCTTCCACGCGCAGCTCCGCGAGGGCGACGCGTTTGTCGTCGACCCCGCAATGACGGACGCGGTGAGGGTGGAGGGCGCGTCGTGGGTGTGGGAGGCGTTCCCCGACGCTGCGAAGGAGGCTGAGGCGAAGGAGGCGAAGGAGAAAGGAAAGGGCGAGAAAGACAAGGGAAAGCGCGCCGACGAGGATGATGATGAGAAAGAGGGAGACACAGGAGGGGAGGCAGAGACGGAACCCTTCGCCCTCCGCGACATCACGCTCTCGATCCCGCGTGGCACGCTCGCGGCGATCGTGGGGCGCGTCGGGAGCGGTAAGTCGAGTCTGCTGCAGGGACTCGTGGGGGACATGCGCTGCGTGGAGGGCGGGTGGCGGTTTGGAGGGCGAGTGGCGTATTGTCCGCAAGCGGCGTGGATTCAGAATGCGACGCTTGTGAGTGAAGTGCTTCCTTCCTTTCTTCCTCCCTTTTTCGTTTCGTTCCTTTCCTTGCTTCCTCGGCTTCGGTTTCATTTTTGTTTTCAAAACGCTGACGCTAATGGGTGGCGGTAGCGCGACAACGTGCTGTTCGGGCAGGCCTGGGAGGAGGAGAGGTATTGGCGCGTTATGGAAGACGCGTGCTTGTTGCCGGATTTGCAGTTGCTTGCGGATGGTGATTTGACGGAGATGTACGTGTTTTTCTTTAGGCGCGTGAGATTTGGGTGGGGCTGATTTTTTTTGGGTGCAGCGGGGAGAAGGGGATTAATCTATCGGGTGGGCAGAAGCAGCGCGTCAACATCGCGCGCGCGCTCTACTACGGCGCCGAGATCTGTATCTTCGACGACCCGCTCTCCGCGGTGGACGCCAACGTCGGCAAGGCGCTCTTCCACAGCGCGATCCAGGGGCTCGTTGCCCAGGGCAAGACCGTGCTGCTCGTCACGCACGCGCTGCACTTCCTCTCACAGTGCGATTACATATACACGCTTGATGGCGGGCGCATTGCCGAGGCGGGGACGTATAAGGAGTTGATTGATAGGGGCGGGGAGTTCGCCAGGCTGGATCGGGAGTTTGGGGGGAGGGAGGCGCAAACGGAGAAGGAGGGGGAGGAGGAGGAAGAAGGGCAGGTACAGGTTGTTACGGTGGAGGATGCGAAAGCCAAGTCTGCGGGGGCGGAGGGCACGGGGAAGATTGAGGGGAGGCTTATTGTCAAGGAGCATCGCACGACCGGGGGTGTCTCGTGGGGCGGTGCGTATTCTTTCCTCCGTTTTCCCTTTCTTGCCAGAGAACTGACGACTTTTCAGTGTACGGCTATTACCTCAAAGCGGGCGGCGGCTGGCTCACGGTGCCGCCCGTCGTCCTCGCAGCGGTTCTCATGCAGGGCGCGCAGGTCGCCAACTCGTACGCGCTCGTGTGGTGGCAAGACGACACGTTCAACAAGTCGTTCACGTTCTACCAGGTGCTCTACGCGCTACTCGGCATCGCGCAGGCGGTGTTCACGTATCTCCTGTGCGTCCCCTCCCTCTCCCTGGTTATTATCCTTGGTGCGCCGGCTGATTGGGATGAGGTTGCTAGGGGGCTCTTGATGGACATCTTCGCGGTTGAGGTGTCGAGGAATCTCCACCATGAGGCGATTTTGAATATATTCCATGCGCCGATGTCGTTCTTTGGTGGGTGTCTTTCGCTTTCTGGAATTCGTTCGCGGCTCACGTTGCGGTTTACTTTACCAGATACCATCGTACGTCTCCTCTCGCTGGCGGACCCGGTGTTTAACTCTGTCGCAGCCCATGGGACGGATAATCAGTATTGTAGGTTTCAACTTCTGCGGTTTTCGAGCTCGCTCTCATTATTTTCTACTGCCTAGTTCGGTAAAGACATTGATAGTACGCACATCGCTTCAACGCATGACTTGTCCTCATTCTCTCGCCACAGCCATCGATAATTCGCTACCAAGTGCGCCTCGATTGAAAATACTCCAACAGTGTACTGACTTTGCCCGTCCTCAGTGTCCATGCGAATGTGTACGTTCACCGAGAATGAAGCCGATCCTCTAGCTAACTCGCACAGTCATCATCGTACTCGCCGGCGTCTTCGGCTCCGTGATCGTCATCACCATCCTCGAGCACTACTTCAGTGCGTAGCTCCTCCGTCATCCGCACTCATGGCCCCGCTGATGATTCCGCCCTGCCCAGTCGTCGCGGCGGTCCTGATCATGTTCGGCTTCGGCTACTTCGCTGCCTTCTACCGCGCCAGCGCCCTCGAGATGAAGCGCCTCGACTCGATGCTGCGCTCGATCCTCTACGCGCATCTGTCGGAATCGCTCACTGGTGCGTACTCGCTCCGCATCGAGCCCTTTCTATTTTCTTGGCTTAGCTGACGGCGCGCAGGGCTGCCGACGATTCGCAGCTATGGCGAGATCGCGCGATTCATAGAGGATAACAAGTACTACATCGATCTCGAGAACCGCGCGCTGTTCTTGACGGTCACGAATCAGCGGTGGGTATCAGGCTTGAGTGTGCTGCCGAGAAACGGAATTGATTTGATTGAATGATATAGGTGGCTTGCTGTGCGGCTCGATGCGCTTGGGTCGATTCTTGTCTTTTTGGTACATAATTTGCATTCTTTCCCGTTGGATAGAAGAGCTAATCGAGCCTAGGTGGCGATCTTCGCGGCCGTCGGTGTTTCTGGGATCAGTCCCGCGGAGATTGGGTTGATCCTGACATATACAAGTGAGTTTGTCCCTGCCTGCTCGGTGCTGGATTTGACGGTGTTGAAAACTTGCAGCATCGCTGACTCAGATGTTCGCGGTCACTACGAGGCTTTCCGCGGAGGTGGAAGTAAGCAGCAATCTACGGTCGACAATGACCCCAAACTAACGACGCCGCCAGAATTACATGAACTCTGTGGAAAGAGGTATGATCCCCACAATCCTTTTCCTCGAAGTCCTCATTTTTCCCAGTCGTCCACTACGCCCGCGGGGATGTCGTACCCAAAGAAGCCGCCCACGAGAGTACGCCCGAACACAAACCACCCGCGCAATGGCCTGCGCTTGGAGCCATTCAGTTCAAAAACGTCACGATGGCGTACCGCCCGGGCCTCCCCAACGTCCTGCACGGGATCTCGCTGGACATCAAAGCCGGGGAGAAGATCGGCGTCGTGGGGCGGACGGGCGCGGGCAAGTCGTCACTTACACTGTGTCTCCTGCGCATCGTGGAATATGAGGGGGAGATTGTGGTTGATGGGTGAGTGGCAGTCATGTTCCGATTCAGGCGGGATGTTGGCTGACTGGGCGTAGCGTGGATATCGGGAAGATTGGTGAGTGAGAGAGTTTGTGTGGTGGGGGATAGTGGCTGACGTGCCGCCTTTTTTAGGACTGACGGATTTGAGGTCGAATATCGCGATTATTCCGCAGGAGCCGACTTTATTCAGTGGTTCGTATATCCTCACTTGAAAAAAATAACGCCTTCACTAACTCGACACTCCAGGCACCGTCCGCACCGCCCTCGATCCCTTCTCCAAATACGACGATACGCGGCTCTGGGACGCCCTCCGCCGCTCGTATCTCGTCGAGACACGCCCCTCCACCCCCAACGCCACCGACTTGGACGTCTCAGCTTCGGCGCACCGACTGACTTTGGACAGCGTCATCGAAGCCGATGGTGCCAACCTCAGTGTCGGCGAGCGCAGTCTCCTGAGTCTCGCACGCGCCTTGGTCAAGGACTCGCGGGTGGTCATTCTCGACGAAGCTACGTACGTTGTCGTTGTCCCGCATCCCTCGTCTTCGCTGCTGCTGGCTGATATGGTGGGGATATATAGGGCGTCGGTCGATTTGGAGACGGACAACAAAATACAGCGGACGATTCAGACGCAGTTCCGGGACCGCACCCTTATCTGCATTGCGCGTGTGTCTATTTGTAATTTTCGTATCCCGGTCTTCGCTGAGTCCCTGGGCTAGATCGCCTGCGCACAATCGTCTCATATGATCGTATTCTCGGTGGGTAGCGTTCACTCTGCTCTCGTAGGCTTCGAATTCTAACTGATCTCTTGTCAAGTCCTCGATGCCGGGCGGATCGCTGTAAGCGTACTCTTATCCCATCGCGTCTCCTCATCTCATTCTTAACGCTATAGGAATTCGACACCCCCTTGAACTTGTTCAACCAGAGCGAGGGTGTTTTCCGGAGCCTGTGCGAGAAAAGCAATATCACGCTCAGCGATATAGAGAAGGCGGTGGTGTATGAGGATGTGGACTAGATAGAGCTTGGGCTTCCGGGATATATGGATGGATGCCGCAACATTAGCAACTTGATCGAGGGGTTTGGGGTCGCGCTCGGTATTGTAGTAACGGATACGGTTATTAACCAATCATTTACTGTAAGGCTGATCTTAAGCAAAGGAACGATTGAGAGGATTGTATCATTGGATAAATGCAAAATCTGCTCCTACTTGCTCTCTTACTCTATCTCCTACTCATCAGTGTCGTTCAAAGTTGTACTACTCGGTCTCCTACTCACGCTCCTACTCGCTTTCCTACTCGTTTTTCTACTCCGAGTAGGAGCACGAGTAGGAGGTGCAAAAAGGAGAATTTTACCAGTAGGAGTCTCGGGGGCTCCTTTTTGCAAAATTTCTCCTACTTGAATTTCCTTTTCAATGACTATTGCTCTTTACCCCGATATTTTTTCAAGACGTTGTAGCATTTCTCTACATACACTGACCTATAGAACCAACTCCTTGGCCTTTTAAACCTTAGAAAACATTTACAACATTTTTGTTCTCCTACTAATCTCTTACTCGCAAATTGGGAGGGGGGAGGTTTCAAAGTTGCACATTTTAAGCTCCTACTCATCGTCACAGTCAAACCCCCTACTCCTTGTCATGCAATAATGGCTTGAAATATATGGCTTAAAATTGACTGGGAGGTGCAGAATAACATTTCAGATGGACTAGATTTCACCCAAAAGAAAAAGTTGCATTTTCGACCGAGAAATAAGAAGTGGGAGCTGAAGTAGGAGGATGAGTAGGAGCACAAGTAGGAGCAATTTTGAACGACACTATTGTAGGAAGAGGAGTAGGAAGAGTGAGTAGGAGAGTTTGGGGCAGTAGGAGCGGCGGAGGCCCCTTTTTGCAGAAATTCTCCTACTCGCGCTTCCTACTCACTCTCCTACTCGCATTTTGGCTGTGTTTCTGAGGTTTTCCCACGAGCAAAGTCTTCCTACATGCTTCCCTACTCGCAAATTAGCGGGGGTGGGGTTTCAAAATTGCTCCTACTCGTCATTTTGAAACCAAAACTTCAATTAAACTCACAAGTAGGAAGGCGCTCCTACTCGTCTCTACTTGCCATTTTACAGCCAAAATGTCAAAAGGAAAGAAAAAGTGGACTGAGTAGGGAACCAAAAAGGAGCAACTTTGAAACCATCCCCCCCCTGTATTTGCAAGTAGGAAGCAAGTAGTTTCTATTCCAACACACTGCCAAAATGCAAGTAGGAGAGCAAGTAGGAACCCTTTTTTCGCAAAAAGGAGCCTCTTGGCCTCCTACTTGCCTCCTACTTATGCTTCTACTCATGCTCCTACTTGGTGTAGGAAGGCAAATAGGAAAGTGAGTAGGAGTGCGAGTAGGAGGAAAGTAGGAGCAAATTTGAACAACACTAATAAGACAGCTTCGTCCGCTGGTTTCATGCGGATGGAGCTGCGGGTTCTTCCGTCGCGTCCGCGCCTGGCGAGCGATTTAGCAATAGAAACTGTTGGGAAATGAACGCGGTATACTGCGTGCGAGGTTGAATATCCCGGTAGAGAAGCCGGCGAGATAATGGAGGGGATGAGGCGGTCCGCTTGCCCCGCCATGTGCAGCCATGAGTTCCAGAACGTGACCCCGACGCCGAGGATGACGAAGCCCACCCAGAACAGTGCCTTTATGGGATGCGGGTTGGCGAAGGGGCATTCGTCTGGAAGGCGGACTGTGAGCGGGGATCGGCAGTGTGGTGACCACAGAGGATACATATACAATACTGAGACAAACGAAAGCTGATGAGGATGACGAGGTAGACGGCGAGGGGATCGATGAGGTGGCAGGGGAGGGGACGGCTGGATAGCGGATTTGCAGCCCGCGAGGAGCAAAGCTATGGTGAACAGGCCGTAGGTGATGACGAAAACAAAGTTCAAAGACCCAGGAGCCGCGGAGCGTCGCGCTCGCAGATGTAGAGTAGGGCCGAGGTAGGAGGGGAGGAGCATGAGAACCAAGGAAAGCAGCTTTAGCAGGCATAGTGGTGGGTGCATACCAGCCCAGCTGTTGGGGGCCATCTTTGTGTAAGTGCTGTAGAGGTGAGAGGCAGAGACAGGGGCTAAGCCAAATCCCTCCAAACAAAGGCAAGCAATTTGCCCACAAAGGAGAACAGCCCTTTCGGTGCAACTTCGATGTCGCTGGTAAAAGCAGTGGCCCGCCCCCCTTGCGTGCTGTTTGCTTCTGTAATGATTCTGAAAGGTCCCGGCTGGTGCCTTATGTACAAACCCACCACGCGACCGACTTTGCCAGTGCGACTCCCAAGCGACTCCAGTCTCCACTGCGCTCATATTTGATGCTTGCCCACTGCAAATCTACAACGTGAATTCAACTTAAGTGTGGGAAGACTACGTTTACACTCTCCGGCCAGGAGACACCTTCTCGTCCCTCATTTGAATGTCTGGCCTAAACAGGCGAAACCCCGCGTTCTTTCGCCGACAGTCGCCACTCTCGGGATGGACGAGATATGGACCTTACATTCATTTCAGAGGCGGCACATTATGATCAATGGCGGCACATTTCTCATCAATGTGCCGCCTTTCTCAGGTACATGTGCCGCCTCTGAAACAACAGCGGCACATCTGATGTGGCACTGTTGCCGGCGACCCGACAGGATTAATTGATCATTAATCAATGCCGTGGCAGGGTACAAACCGGAAACGATTTCCGCTCGCCGAGAACATAGCAGAGAGCAAAGATTGTATTCACTACAAGTACTGAACAAAATCCTATGTACACCTCCTGCATGTTGAAATCACATCTATTTGAATGAATTTACTAATTATACAGACCAAGATAGTCACTAAACAGACCTTGCGCGATCTAAGTTTCTTTTTAGCCTGCGCCGAACTCGAAGCCTCTTCCTCCACTAGCCGTTTCGCGCTGTTGGCTCTCTGGAACGCGAGGATCCGGATGCAAGGATATTGGCGGGGTCAATCCCATCCAATTTGTCGCGGCGTGTTGTTGGCGCACCAGAGGGGGCGAAATCTGCGGTCGAAAAATCGTCGAAAACTGAGGTCAATTCAGAGGGGGCGCTGTTGGGCTTCGAGTTTCACGTGAACCGGATGAGATGGGGCAGAAGGAAGCGTCGAAGCGACCATATCGGGATCCGGCATGCTCCGGGTGAGAAACTCCCTCAAAATGGCAACATCAATCCACTCGTGGTCGAGGAATCGGCCCGCGTTCGATGCGATGTACGTCGGGGAGTAAAGCTGTTATCTGGCGCGTTAAAAATATGCGGCGACGCGACTAACACGACGTACATAGTCCCGGAAATCCATCAATTGACGCGCCGAAAAGCCGTCGAGGAAGTCCCGGTCGGCGGGGGTATGCTTCGATGCTCGAAAGCCATCAGCAGGCATTTTAACGCGCTTTTCGACGCGTGGGGGGAGGGTGTGGTGGTGGTAAGAAAAAAAGGTCGCCCAGCAAGGCGCCCGCCACGTATCATGTCCCGAATAGGCACCGTGCCAAGGGCGGCACATCTTAGAAAGTCAAGTGCCGCCTCTTATTGAAACGCGGCACATTGATGAGAAATGTGCCGCCATTGATCATAATGTGCCGCCTCTGAAATGAATGTAAGGTCCATCCTTTGTATATCCTCCACCACTCTACAGCCGGTTTCGCGGCGGTCCAGGCCAGCACGAGGCAGCTGACGCGGCTGTGATGACAGATTCCGACGCAAGATTAGTATTCGGCTTCTCGCTATCCACGCTAGCCGTTTTTCCCCCGGGAGCGTATAGAGACCCGAGGTTGCACGAATGAACGTGGGCAGTGAAGGACGGAAATATGACGCCCCACCCCAGGCCAGCGTGCCAGACTTCCCTATCAATTCATCTCGGACACTGGAAGGCGACTCTGGGAGCGATTGACATCAACGCCGCGAATAAAAGCTGGGTGACTGTGCTAGGTATGTATCCTTATCCTTTCCCTGAGATGAGTCTTCCGATCCCCCAGCCCCCCGCAATCCCATTCATCGGCAATGTTACTGCCTTGGACAAAGACGTCCCGCTGCACTCGTATGCGCACCTGGCGAAGACGTATGGAGAGATATGCCAGCTGAATGTCCTGGGTTTCCACTCTCCCGCTTTGCCAAGTCCTATCGCTGACCGCTTCTCAGGCACCACGATTATCTCCATCAATTCATACGCCTTGGGAAGTGAGGTGTGCGACGAAAGGAGGTTCAAGAAAGTGGTCGCCGGAGGGTTACTCGAGGTCAGGAAACTCGCTGGTGACGGCCTTTTCACGGTTCGTGTTTTCGTTGTGTCTGCAAGGGCAAGTTCTCAGTATTCCGTCCACGCAGGCGTTCAACGAAGAGCTAGTTTGGGGCGTTGCGCGTAAACTAATTCGTGCAGGACTCGTCGCCAGGACCAACTGACGGACCTCGCAGATCGGTTGCTTATGCCCGCGTTTGGGACGATCCCGATAAAGGGGATGATGGAAGAGATGCGGGATATCTGTGACCAACTCGTTATGAAAGTATGTGTCCAGAATTGGCTCGCCTGGAATGGACCTAACAAAGGATGCATTCTAGTGGGAACGGTGAGTGCTCGGCTCATTCAGATGACCACCCTCCTTGAAGTTGCCTGCCCAGATTCGGACCCCACGCAGACTTGGACCCATCCGATGACTTCACTCGTCTCACGCTCGATACCATTGCCTACTGCTCCATGTCATACCGGTGCGTTCATCCACACATCCAGAAATGGCAGGAACTGACGCTCACATGTGCAGCTTGAACTCGTTTTACACGGTCAGACATCTTCGACTTAGCACTGCGCAGACTTGAAGACGCTGATATACGCTGCAGGAGAAGCAAGCGCCCTTCGCAGCGGCGACGGTCGACTTTCTCATCGAGAGCGATCGATGCGCGAGCCGGCCGCGCGTCCTCCAGGCCCTCATCGGGAACAACGCCAAATACGAAAGCGATATGAAGACGATGAAGGATCTTGGGGTTCAAAGTGCGCATTATCTTTGATTCATCGCAGACCTTTGAGAGCATGAGCAGTCGTTGCGGAGCGCGAGGCGAATCCGATCGACAAGAAGGACCTGCTAAATACGATGCTGTATTCCCGCGGCCCGAAGACGGGCAAGGGCCTCAATGCCGAGTCCATCTCGCGCAATGTTTGTCCCTCTTTCGTTGCATACCTTCCCGACTCATCATCACCTTTGACAGCTTCTCACATTTCTGATTGCGGGTACGTTATACTTCGCTCCCTAGCCCTCATATGCCCAAGGACACGAGACCTCTTCGGGTACAACCTCGTTTAATCGTCTAGAGAACGTCTCCTGATCGCGTCTCCAGGTATGCTCACTTTCATAGTTTACCACCTCCTCAAAACGCCCGAGGCACTCAGGAAGCTCCGTGCGGAGGTCGACAAAGTCATCGGAAACCGGCCGGTGCAGGTCGAGGACTTCGGCAACATGCCATATCTCACAGGTAGCTAGCTGTTCTTGTTGGCCACTGCAGCACGTCTGAGTGTAAATACCGCAGCCGTCATGCACGAGGCCCTGCGCCTGTCACCCACGGCGCCGAAACGCGGGGTTACCCCGATCGAGGATACCACAATAGGCGGGGGAAAGTATTTCGTCAAGGCCGGGACGCCGGTGCTCGTCCAGGTGTGGAATATCCATCGGGATCCGCTTGTCTGGGGAGACGATGAACGGCTTTCTCCTGAGTGTTGGAACAAGTCCTCTGATATGATATCCATAGGCGGAGCTGTTCCGTCCCGAGCGTATGTTTGACGGCAAGTTTGAGGCCCTTCCCGTGAGTCCCTGTCCACAATTTACCTCCCTGGGAGACTGACCTAGCTGGCTTCATCAGCCTAACGCGTGGCAACCTGTATGTGTACCCGGAACGGCTTTGACAGCTTCAGCTTATTGGACCACTTACAGTTCGGCTTTGGCATGCGAGGCTGCATCGGGCGGGCCTTTGCATGGCAGGAAGTGAGGTATGCTCCTACGAAGCGGCCCCTCCTGCCCTCGCCAATCTCCGAAAAGTCTAGTGCTCGCGACTGTGATCCAGCGCTTCGACCTCTCGCTGGTTGACCCGTCGTATACTCTGGAGAGCAAAAACTCCTGATTCACGCGCGACCACGGAGCACTGCGCCGATTTTCTACGCGACGCCGTCGTCGACTTTGAAGAGCGGGAATGCGCCACTCGCAGCGCCGCCTCCGATTCGGGACGCCGCGCCTGCGCTTGGACAGCCGCTTTATGTTTTCCATGGGTCGAACTCTGGGACGTCCGAGGCCTTCGCGCAGAGAATCACCACGAACGCGGCGTCGTATGGTATTTATTTCCCATCCCCTGTAATTTACGCTAGGGGTGACGCTTGGCGACCCACAGGATTTCGTGCATCTATCGGCACTTTGGATTCGGCCGTTGGGAAGGTCCCGAGGGACGGGCCGGTGGTTATTATCACGGCCTCGTTCGAAGGTTTGTCCACGCATAAACTTTCAGCACTGTCTCACGCAATCAATCTTTATCCAGGTCAGCCCGCGGACAACGCCGCACAATTCGTGGATTGGCTCAGCCACATTGAGAGCGCGCAGCTCGCCGGCGTGCGATATGCCGTCTTCGGCTGCGGGAACTCGGATTGGACCGCGACTTTCCAGGCGATCCCGAAGCTATGCGATCGTCTGTTCGAAGCCAACGGCGCCAGCCGAATTACCCCGATGGGCGCGGGTGACGCGGGGAACAGCGAGTTCTTCCAGCGATTCTATGATTCCGAGTGCACGCTTTGGGAGACGTTGGCAAAGGTGCGATGAGCAGCTTGCACGCTGGATTCGACTCAATCCAACGGTATTTTTTTTTTTTTTTTTTTTTTTTTTTTTGGTGGTACGGTGTCAACCGTAGCACAATTAACAATCGGTTAACTTGCTAGGCTGCGTAAGTGTGGAGGGTTCTCGACCTCCAAGTTTTTTAAAGTGAGAGAAGTAGGGTTCCACCCCCAAGGAAATGCGATTATGCACACGGCGGGGAGCCGTAGTGTGGGACTCAGGTTAGTGCGGAATCACCCTTGGTTATCCTGCCGAAGCGGGGGCACGGGAACTTTTCGACGCAATACCCACTAAAACCTTGGGCTCTCTCAGCCAATCTTTTGGCAGTTTTTCTTCTTTGAGAAGGGTTCGGCTCCATGTTTGGAGTACCACAGCTGGTGGGACCAGGATGCGGTTTTGGGCAGAGCGCGTGCACGCCAGACACTGTGAGTGTCAAAGCTCATGAAATTCATGTGTCAGGTCCGTGGAATCCAAGATTCATGCACAAAACTCATAAAAACTTTTTCATGCACTTTCCATGTCATGTGGTTGATTCAGGTACTTTTCGGGTTCATTGGAGTGTGCATGGATTTCACAGCCAAAGACCGTGAAGCTGGTCATTGAGAAATCAAGTGAAAATCATCAAATTTAAGAATATAGGGTAAATAGCATTCCAATGGCTCTTCCCCATACCCGTTCCATCTGGGCGCTCTCTGAGCACTCAGCAGCGGGTAAGGTAACGGGTTACAGTCCTCTTAACACGAGGTCCGTTCACATCGGACTTGAGTGGAGCGTGATGTCAACGGTGACATCACGCTTGTGACTCCACTTCTTTCTCTCTTCAACCACCATCTCTGCACCCACACGCTCTGCCGAGTCTTGAAAACCACTTCCACAAACCCCGGAATCAGTTGTTGATTGCCCTTCGTAAAACATTACCTCCAGGTGCGAGCCCTCGCTGCAGCGGCATTACAGGATCTAGCGCATGGAAGTAGCCTGAGCTGCTCCTCGTGGTGTGTCATTCTCTGCAAATGGGAGTTAGTGACGGCGACGAAGCCAATGGACAGGGCTGAAATAGAGACAAAAATGAAGGGAAAGGGGTGCGAGGTGCGAATTTGTTGACATAACATCTTTTCTTGCTGAGATGTATTCGCCGCCAGCTGAATATAAGGGACCGAACGAGGCCATCAACGGGAGGTGTGTCTCCTTCCTCGTCATTTGAACCTTGTACTCACTCATGTTTCGTTGAGTCTGACCGCTGCTGGCTGCTCCAGGTACCCAAGGAGGCAAATGTGCGTTCCAATTCGTTCTTTCTTGCTGTCCCACTGCTCACCGTGTCCCAAGGTCCATTAACAGATGGGAACTTTATTGAATCTCGATGATGACGGTAGAGAAGACGAGGGAGGTGTCTACTCAGCGGACGTGCCAAGTTCGATGGCTTCACATCACGGGTCGGCGGCCGCACAGATGCGTAGCAGGTGGGGCAAATAGTCTACTACCCTGTTGTAGTCAGTCACAATTATGATAATTTTTACTGTCTTCTTGTGTGGTTCAGATTGTAAGAAAGTCTTACAGTCACTGTTGAAACCGATGGGATTCATGTCAAAAGCACATGAATTGAGTAGCTGGAATGTTACAAAAACTAGCTGAAACCAAACTTCATGAATTTCATTTGATTTTCGTGGATTTCATGAACAATGTCAATGGATTCCATTGACAAAGCTCATGGTTTTTTCCGTGGATTTCATGAACTTTGACACTCACAGTGAGAAAGCGGTCGATCTCGAGCCGCTCGTTCATTGTGAAGACCCATTTATTATGGACTTCGTTCTCTGAGGGGGGGACACCTTTATTGGTTATCACACACTCGTTCCGTAGTTTCCATATGAGGTATGCAGATTCGGAGATCAAAATCCGGTACAGCCGGTTAACTCCGGAAGGTTTCGATCTGCTTTCTACCTCGAACGTCGTCAGCGCACACCCCAGAATGGCGCCAATGGTCTGTACCAGGAGGGGCTGCCCAGTCTTCTTCTCCCACATTTCGCTTGCCAGCTTCCAGACGGCTGCCCGTCCGGGACGTCTGCACTCCAGCAGAACATGCTCGAGGGATTCTGTTTCTTCACAGAAACTGCACGTAGCTCGTGCTCCACACTCCGGGATGTGGGACCAGTAGCTCCCAACGCGGTGAGCCCCGTGGATGCTCTTCCATAGCCACGTCTTTATGGTGCGCGATATGTCCTTGTGGCGGATGGAACACCAAATTTTTGCAGGCGACGGCGCGTGGCCGTTCTGGGATTTCACGGCGAGGCGTATGGCCCCTAGATAATCCTCTGTTGTCTTGCGTATTGGGACGCGTTGCAGCTCTCGAATCCCCTGATATGCCATGGCTTGGGTCAGGGTGCTCAGTTTAGCGCCACGGAGGAGGAGATTCTCTGGGACGGAGGTTTCAACATATGTCTCACACTCATTTTCTATTGCGTCCTTTGCAATTACTGAGGCTTGTTTGCATTTCGCAGCCATATCAGCCGAGTCAGTTTTAACGAAGGTCGTGGGGGCACGCCGGGAGCGCAGACGTGCTGCGAGAGCTTGGAGCGGGGCGGGGGCAGGTACGCCAATCCACCCATTGTCCTCCCATTTTGTGAGGTTCTTGTTCATGGCCCCTGCCAACGAGGTTCCCTTGCTGGCAATATGCAGGGGTGCGTCTGCGGGTGCGGCCTGAACAGCTAGGAGCGCAGCAACCACTTCAGACGATCCTCGAGACTGTGTCAGAGTGGGGGGGAGCAGTGTCCCAGTGTTCCGTGGGTCATCTGGTGTGTACCAGACTCCTGCTCCTCCACGAGCATCATCTGAATCGGCGTGCTCGCAGTGTCCGCCTATGAAGGCGAGGACCGGGGGGCCCCGGGCAACCGCCTGGGCGATTGCGACAGGCGGTGCAACATTCTCATGCTCAGGCCGGGGCTTGGTGAAAATTCGGAAGCCGTCTGTCAGGGAGACGATGCTAGGCGGGGGTGTAAAGGTGTCCTCACCTATACCTGCCTGGTCAGGGGTACTCGGCGTCCGAGGGTCCCATCAATCCAACGGTATTACAGGAGTATTCTACGGCGAAGTCAGACTCATCGGCGCCGACACTGAAAGTCCGGACGGTTGATGTTGGGACGGAGCGGGCGTCGGCACTTCGTCAGGCGGATTCGCTGTTGGGCCGTGTGGTGGAGAACAGGGGCTTAACTAAAGATGGGCCGGTGAAAAGGCATATCGGTGCGTTGCGTTGTTTGAATGCAATCGCCGGGCTCATGAAGTATGTTATTGCAGAATTTGAACTTCCTGAAGGGATGACTGCACGAGGTAATCCAATTTTGTCCTGTGCAATCGATGTTCTGACGCAGCACTACACGTTCAGCGGGGGATTATATCGCAATGTGGGTGTTTTAGTCCACGATGCCGTGTGTTCAAGGCTGGCACTACAGTCTGCCCCAGAACCCCGCGAGGGATGTTCATCGAGTCCTGGCTCGCTTTGGGTTATCCAATGAAGAAGAAGTGAGTGCTCCGACGTCCCAATGAGCGGTATCTGACCCATTGAAGGTCGTCATCACATCTGTAGGGCCTAATTCATTGCCTGTGGGGAAGGCCGTTAAGCTGTGGGAGATACTCACCGGTTACGTCGAATTGGCGCAACCAGAAACGACGCATGACCTCGAAATTCTCGCCCAGGCAGCTTCGACAGCGGCAATGAAATCGCATATCAAGAAGTTGAAGGCATCGCACGCAGACGCAGTTGCGGCAAGGCGCCTCAGCGTCCTTCAAATCCTCGAGGCGCATCCCGACATCAACATTTCGCTTGGATCATTCCTGCAGATGCTACCTGCCATGCGTGTCCGCCAGTACTCAATCTCGTCCTCGCCGCTGTGGAACCCATCGAACGTGACGATCACAGTCAGCGTCATTACCTCTCCGCCCATGTCAGGGACGTCCACAGAACCATTCATGGGCGTGGGCTCCAATTACCTAGCCTCCCTCCGCCCCGGCGACCGCGTCCAGATGGCCGTGCGCACATCCGCCCGCCGACCCGCGCATTCCCGTTGTCATTTTCTGCGCCGGCGCAGGCATCGCGCCGATGCGTGGGTTCATTCAGGAGCGCGCGGTACAGAAAGCCATAGGCCGCGAAGTTGGAAAGATGCTGCTCTTCTTTGGGTGCCGCTCGCCAGAGCACGACTTCCTGTACTGCGACACTCACCTCGCGGAGTGGATCAATCTTGGCGTCGTTGACGTGTGCCCTGCGTTCTCCCGCTCCCCTGCTAACACTCAAGGGTGCAAATACGTGCAAGAGTTAGTCCACCCATTTCTTAGGCGTCATTTCTTTTTTGCTTACAGTTCGCAGCCGTATCCTGAAAGACAGTGCAGATATCGTGGACGCGAGTCGTAAGAACGCCGTGGTGAGTGCTTCGGTCTGCCGTCCCGGTCGTTACTTCCTGATGGGCTTCCTTCCTGCAGTTCTTCACTTGCGGTTCGGGAGCCGTGGCCAAGGGAATCAAGACGGGTCTCATCAACATAATCAAGCATGTTGATGGTCTCGATACCGAGGACGCGGCCGTTCAGTTTGAGAAGATCACAAAAGGCAGATATGCTACTGATATCTTTGATTAACAATTCCCTTCTTGTACCACAACCTTTGAATTACATGCCGGGTGTTTACCTGGATTCCGAACGCATCTTCCCGAGCATTCAGGGATGTGGCCATGGAAGCCCAAGCGGATTGAAAAATTGCCCTCTACTTTGCCATTCTCGATTTGTTGTCGATCAAAGAACACTGAACAGTGAACTTTGCCGAACATTACAACACAGGACCGGTGATTATGGGTTTGGAGGTCCGATCCGGACTCCGGACAAATTTTGAAATTTTGCCTCTGAATGTCACTGCCAAAGTCCGGACAATGGGCGCCAAGAGCGCCGAAGTCTGATCTCCCATCCGGACATTTGATGGTGAAAGCTCAATCTGGTCGGTGGTGGCCTGCAGTGGCCCTCATGAGATCGTTCTACAGAATGGTAGATATCTACGGGGGCATGTACATTACTGAATACATTCAATTGTGTCCGAGAGCCTCTCAGATTTTTATTTCTCCCGATTCACTCTTATTCAATCCATCTTGGCTGCCGTACATCATATGGACACGATCACTATTCACGATGATGCGGACCAGTGCTACGAAACAGACTGGATGGTGTCAAGACATTCCACAATCACGTCGAAATCAGGGTCCGTGCTCACAAAATCTTTGAGGAGCTTGTGTCGGAGAAGGAGGTGCTCGCAAAGTCGGCACACTAAAGCCTCGTTCGCGCTTTTTACACTATCCCGGCCCCCCTCCCGCCCCCCACCTAACCCTAATCGCTGGCCCTAACCGGCGAGGCGGGACCTCCACAGCTGATACCCGGGATTGCTTGTGCGCCGGGGCTGTCACGATCTGAGGCAAAGCAAGGGGAGGAATAGTATGGAGCGTGTCACGGCTAATGAAGGTAAGGCAATAAAGGGCGTGCAGGCAGCGCACGCAAAACAGGTAAGGTAACGACGGAAAAGGTAGGGAGAGGTAGGGAGTGATACGCATCGCCACAGTGATCCGGATCCCGGGCCCACGAGGCGACACCAGTCAATTAGGGACGAGTCGAGCTTTCCGAGTCGGGCAAGCGGAGGAACAGGAAGGAAGTAAAAGGTAAGACCGAGTGTGGTCGCGTGCTTCCGAGTGTTCGCAACAAGTTTTGGGGCGCAAGGGCTATAACGGCTTGAAACGCGCTGTCGGGCGGGGGAGTCGTAGTATACCTCGTCACTTCGTAGGATAGGCAAGCTCGTCAGTTGATGGTAAAAGGTCGTCAGTTGATGGCAAAAGTTCGTCAGATCACAGCTAAGCGACGGAGAGCTCGTCAGAAGCGGTCGTGTGTGCCACGGACAGTGTAAGTTCGTCAGGACAAAGTGCAAGTTCGTCAGAAGCCCATATTCGGTCGCCCGTCCGATCGGTGATGGGCGTGTCTGCATGTGAATCTCTCGACCCCACGTTTTTGAGTCAGGAGAGGCGCGAGCTCGATCCAGAGCCTAGTCGCAAACTCGTGGCAGCTATGCGCCGCACGCGCGAAATGCAAGACAACACCGACGTTGGTCGGACTCTCGCGTATATTTTCTTTAAACCTTCACCATTTAACCGTCTCACAGTGTACTTAGATTTCATCACTCGCTACAGAGCTGGCATTGCAACGGTGTTCGTGCTAACGGGCAACAGTGCACTGGTTCTATTTCTCTGCGCAAATTGAACGCGGTACGTTCTTCCCTCCAAGTCCGCTCTTGTTTTTGCTGAATCGTTTTATTAAGCCCGACCGCAACAAAAATCACATTCTTCTCTGCTCCAAACGCACGGACGCTCTCATGGTTGGGTCGTTCCACTCGCAGACGCGGATCCTGGATCACGTCTCGGAGGATCTTTTTCTCAAGGTAATGAATGGCGAACGCATAATCGACGACGACGACAGCGAGGGTACATGCTCACGGGTCGTTTCTGGACGAACGGGATCAAAGGGGAAGGGCATCTGCCGTGCGTTTTATTTTTTTGCGGTTTCTTGCTATATATTCTGAACTCGCGTGCATAGCTTTCAATCATCACAAGGATGGCTTGCCGTATGTTGCCAGGATCCTGCTGGTGACTTGCGTCGCAAGGATGCACATCTACTGCCCGTGGGAAACACTGCACCCCGAGCTGGCGCGTACGGCGGTGGTTGTCCCCTCCTCGCAGTCAGGGCATACTTATCCCCCTCCACCAAACAACAAATGCACTCAGGCAATTGCGGAGCGATATCGGGAATGTGTTCGCAAGATAGGCCTGGGGGCACTGTGGCGAAGGTCGAGAATGGTATGTTTGCACGGCCTTGCGCAACTCGTTCTAAGCATTTGCAGCTCAATCGACGAAGGAGCTACTCGGTGGCAAGACCCCCAGCATTTTCCATCCCGGTCTGATCAACTGTGATACGAAGACGCGCCTGATTCAACAAGTAAAAGCCGAGTTGAACGAATCGGCATCATCGACTACGAACACCACCATGAGGCAGCGTAATTACCTCTCGTGCCTCATGTTATTTTTCGCCTTATCACTCGTTTCAGAGGTCGCAGCATATATTACTGACCAGGAGGCTTTGAGCGACGACAAGAGATATCTCCACAGCTCGATGTCTCGTGATGGGAAGCGAATCATTTTTGGTGCGCACGACAAACTCCTGTGCTCCATTCACGATCTTCGCACCCTCGACTGCGACACCACTTTCAAGCTCGTTGCAGCGTAAATGCAGATTTTCGAGATCAACGGGTGGCTGGTGGAAATTAACGAGTGTACGTGAATTTATGTCTGAGTTCCATTGATCCCAATTCTGAAATCATTTTAGCGGTGACCGTTATGCGAGTCTGGATGGAGGTGCATGACCGCAAGGCGTACAAATCCGTCTGGGACGAGGTCCAGCGACTTGTCCTCAAACTGACTGGGAAACCACTCAAGTTTGTGGGACTGCACAGAGGCGGCAGAGTCTTGGGACTCAACCCCGACATGGAGGCAGCGCCCCTTCTCGGATTGACCGATTCGTTCGCGCCCACGGTTGATCTCGAGGATGTGCGTGCCGTGGTAATGGCTGATCCGCAGGAACTCCTTGCATATATCCTGCGGCTCTGTTATTCACACCTCAATCGGTAAAGTATTGTTTCGTTCGAGGGGTTCCATTATGCTGAGCTCAAAATTTTCAGTGGGATCCCCAACCTATTACATCTCACTGATGCGGACCGGAAACGCATCTTCGATCTTAAATATTTGAAAATACGAGAGGAAATTGACGCCTTCAAGATCTGGATTCGGACGCTCGCTGATCCGCAGGGAGTGCTCAAACGTATGCTATTTTATTCCCTGTCTTCTTTCGCTCATTTACGATGCAGGATGGTGGGAGCACAAGCTCATGCACCGTTGGTTACTCCGCGGGATCATTCAGTGCCTCTCAAACATCCCCCTTGAGCGATGGAACACGATGGACACAACCACCAACCTCGGTGAAGCACAGCATGCCTGGAATAACGCTCAAACCGGGATCTCGATGGGTGTTATTCAGTCTTTCAAACAGTGAGCTCTCGTCCCTTCAACAGTGCGAATACGGTACTGAGTCTGATCAAGATACGAAGAACTCGACATCCGAAGAGCCGAGGAAATTCGGCTTCGCAAGTCCACTGCGATCCCGCGAAATACGCGGAACGAGGTATCTCCACGTTACGCTGCCCGGACTGCGCGGCAGTCCCGAAATTCTGACAAGGCAAGACGCACTCACGCTGCTGACTCAAATGTCGCCGCTTTGCAGGCGGAGCTTTCGGAAACGAGAGAAGAGCTCAGAACCGCACACAGCGACGCCAAGGTACGATTTCTCGGTGCTTCTCTCTTAAACGACTTGACTCAAACAAATTTCCCAGGCCGAGCCCTCGCCAGAGACGACTCTGCGTGTTCGCGAGCTCGAAGCTACTGTGGTAGACGTCGAGGCACGGCTCAAATTGGCCAAGGGCGAGGCAAAGGTAATACAGCTTTTGTTTACTACGGCGACGTTCAAAACTTACATTGCTCTAGTCCAGTTCCTCAGGTCGTGTGCGTGCGTCTAAAGCTGCTGTTGCCACCACGACATTGGATGGAGCTACCGACCCAGCCGAACCACAACCAGCTCAACCAGCGAGTGATGAATTTGGGCCGGCAACAGGCGCGACCGCAGGGTTGCCGCCTTCCGTTTTCCTGCCATCTGTTCCCGCACCTGCCACAGGTGTTTCGGATGTTGCAGGTCCGCGTCGTGTGTCAGCACGCAAGCGCGCGCAGGTAGATTCATCTGCTGAAGATCAACCGTCCTCGAACAAACACCAAAAAAAGCTGGGAGATCCACTCGCCGGGTGGGTGATGCAGGATCCCGACACCGGTGAGAAGCTCAGTGGGCATGAATGGGTTGAGTGCTATCCGGAGGAGTTGGAAGGCTGCCGTATTGTGGAGGCAGTCAACACTAGAGCGGTCGGCCAGACGAAACTAAGAGTAGCCCAGAATGACAGAACAATAGTGTGGTCATTCAAGAACGGCCACTATAGAAGGTACATGGTGGTCAAGACCAAGAAGAGAAGATGATGTAACTATATGACGGTCACAATAAATGTGCGATCAGATATGTAACGGAATATGTAACGGAATGGAATGTAAGATAAGATATAAATCAGAATGTAAGATAAGGACTCAACAACCGCAATATGAAAGATAAGATGTCGAAGAGCGGTATAGGTGATCATTGAGGAGGGATATGGCGAGTCAATGATAAGGAAAATCTGAAGGTCAAACGAGGATCAGTCGAAAGACAATAAGATCGAAACCGATGATGATCAATCAATGGTAGCGGTGAAGATACAATGCGGGATTGCAAGGAGCAATGAGGACTGAGGCGCTGGTGTGCTAAACCAGGGCTGAAGGGGCCAGCGGTGGTACGATGAGGACGGCATGGATAACAGTAGTGCAGTGCGATAGCACGGAACAGTGGCGGTACGATGCAGACAGCAAAGGCAGAACCAATCCTGGAAGGGAGAGGTTGGACGGTGCAGAGAAGGCAATAGCAGGATGAACAGTAAGCTGTGCAGACTGCGGGGTGACAACATAGATGGGATGAAGTCGAGAGGTGGAAGTCATATCATGGGAGGACAGAGGACAACCACAGAGTGACAATACCAAGAAAGGCAAAGTCCGGCAGGGATGACAGTACCGCAATGAAGGGGTAGAGTCCGGCGGTGGTGACAATACCTGGAAGAGTAAAGTCCGGTAGTGCAGCGTGGAACAGCATACACAGAGGGCAATGCAGAGGTGATATGAGGGACACGTGCATGCAGAGGTAGAGAGCAGATGTAGAGGCAATGAGATGCGTACATGGCTGACAGCGTGGAAGGGAGGAATGAGACGACACGTAGCAAGGAGGATGATTCTGGAAGATCAATACAGCTCCGAGAGGCCAAGCCCAGAACAACAGTGTGCGACGAAACCAAGGTCGGTTGCGGAAGACATCTGGAAGGCTATAGTCCGGTGATGACCATACGATTCCAGAGGGGAACAGTGTTGGTATTGATAGCGATGGTCCAGAGATGACCGTGCGATACCAGAGGATGTCGATGGGGCGCCAATCCAAGGACAGGGGCTGAACCGATGTTGCCATCATCGGTGCAAAGAGGCGGTAGTGTGATCATGCCGGCGATGCAGAGGATCGGAAGGGAGGGATGATCATAGCGGAATGTCGGAGAGAGGATGATCATAGGATAAGGCGGCAGCGGAGGAAGAGGAATGTGGACACGACTGAAGCTCCGGTGATAAGCTGTACAAGTCAGAAGTGCGTGTGGTGACCAAAGGTCCAGCAGTGAGATCCAGGGATAGGAATCTCGGAGTGCGTCCATGGATGATAGGGTATGGAGGCATGAGGTACGGTAATCACGGAGGGGAGGTCTCAAGTCCCGAGTGATAGGATGCAGTAATGTAAGGGTGGAACTATAGGTAGCGGCAGTGCGGCAGTAGAGTAAGGTGGAAATAGTGGTGTGTGAATATCGGTGTGTCTGTCTGGATGTTGTAAGGTTGGAGCAGCATCCTTACAGGAGTTCAAACGGTGTTATAAAAAGGATCATGAACGCTACCTTCAGTACATTTCGCAGGCAGTTGATTCATAGATTGGGTATTTGTTGGATCTTGAATATTTCTTTGTGTTGAGAATTGAAGCGCTTCTGACTATCTCTGCTGGCGACGCCTAGAGGCACACAGATACGTACGGGCAAGTTGAATAAATACCGCTACCGGAAGTTATATTTGAAGTGTATCATCTTTTGAAGTTCCTCCAATGCTCTGCACTGAGGAGTCACCGTTTGCGCTGCTGATTTTCCTGTTTAAATCTCGGAGATTCAGAATTAGTTGGGATCTCTCTCTCACCAGCCCGTCGTGATTTGCTACCTTGGCTTGGACGGGAAATATTCGGTCTGGCTCGGGGCTTGGTAAATTCAAGAGTCCTTGCAGCGGACTATTTATCGTAGAAAAGCCTGAATAAGTTACAGAATACATAAGTTTGAAATACACCGAGGTCGGTTGATCAACTGTGCACCAGATGCATCCAGACGCAGATACAGCTCGGGGTACTCCTAAGCACTTGTTCAGATCACCGGCGGTTGTAAAATCCAGACTCCCGCTTTCCACCGGGCTTGGATTTGAAATGTATGTACTTTCCGTCATTTTTTAAAAAATGTTCCGTGTTGCATACGCTATATCGAACATGAAGTAATACAACCAATAAGAGCTAGGGAGCCGCCAATGAAAGGTGAGATTCAGGACGAAGGCGTTCAACAATTTGGTAGAAACCTCACATTTTCCCAAGGTCAGTGCCGCCGCAAATGGCCTGGTTCCTCTGACAAAGATGATGTGGAGGAGGCGCTCCCAGTCCACACTGACCGCGTCCGGCCTAGCTCTTCGTTGTCGCAAAATTCAGCATGCTCGGACTCCACTCGGACTCCACTGGATCGTCGTCTGACTCGCAGTCGGGAGGAGGAGGAGGTGACGATGAGTCGGAGAGTTGGACAACGAGCATGACTTGGGGCGAGAAGATGGGGATGGTTTCTTAGAGGAGGAGGTGCAGGAGGGATACACGGTGTTGTGATTTTTTTTTATGATCCTCTTGTATTTCACTAGTGAGCACAGTCTTCTCACAGAGCACAGTGCACGTGTGAGAGCTATAAAACATGGGGGCCGCCTTTACTGACACTAAGAAATTCATATTCCTACAGACAGGATACGCTGCGAGCTTCCACGTCAAAGAATATAGTCAAAGCTTTGAAGCTCCCGAGCAAATTACAATTCGGTCCTCTGGCACGAAGTGGCTGTGCTTCCCTGGCGCGCACATTCTCAATGTAATGGGGAGGAATGGCTTCGTTTAATCCCAGCCAAGGAATGACTTTCTAATAGAAAGAATTCGTTTAAAGTCGATTCAAAATATCTGCACGGGGGCCCCCGTTTGCTCTACGATGATGTAAGCTCCCGGATGTCTCCGGAGGTGCCTGATATACGCCTTATATAGCCTTGCAATTGCAACCCAGCTTTTGAAATCTTCAGCTATGTGATATCAACCTTACAGGGCCTTGCCAGGCCGCTCACAGCCATGTGCGCTCCTATATGACCTTGCAAACCCAATCGGACAAAGTGAACCTCAACAAATCATGATCATAACACGGAGGTCACATGTTCGTCATGGGTTGTATGGACCTGAGTCAAATGTTCAAATACTGTGCTTTGAATGTCATGGATTTGTAATTTGAGGTTCATTCTGAATATTTCCCCGGGACCCGGTTTGTTCGACGGATTTTGCGCCAACACCTGTCAAACTTTTGATCCGTGTTCGGTTCACAACCACCTGCCAACCGCCGACAATGTTTCTCCTCCCCAGGTCAGCTCTGCGGTCCAATAAACACTGCAAATATTCGCTGAGACTCTTTCAGTCATCAAAACCCGCGCAGGAGCCCGTCAGAATGTCACGGTCTCCGATCAATCCATCAGGCACACCTGTTGTCACAAGGTGTTCTCGACGCTCGTCAATGGGACACTCAACTGACGAAGTTGCCCATTCAGAGTGCTAAATTTGGCTCACACAAGGCTCGGCTCGCGATCTGACAAACTTGCATACCAGGTGACGAAGTCTCGCAATCCTACGAAGTGACGAAGTATGTGAGGACTCCGGGCGGGGTTCGAGGCGGGCGAGTAGGCTGAGCACGTCGGTGAATGGGGGAGGGAGGGTGCAAAGATTCCATAGAGCGGGGTGGAGTGGGGCGTCGCACTTATATCGGAACAATATGGAACGGTGCGGGCCATTTACTTATTGGTTCTCCAAGATGGTACCTGTAGCATCTGCCAACTCTCATAGTTCAGGATTCGACTATAATCTTGATCCCAGACTGTACCTGAAAAAATGAACTCATCGACTAAGGCTCCAACCTTTTCAGATTATAAACGTTTATAAATGGTTAAAACTGTTTATTTTTCCGTTTAGTTTACGGACCCTCGTAAACAGTAAACAAATGGTAAACAAATGGTTTAAACGGTTCCAGAAATTGAAACCCCTCAACGACCTTGATGAGTCTGTGGACACATATTCACAGCGCCGAGGGAGACTCACGGTGCGATAGAACGACCATAGGAAGGGTTCTTCACGCGATCGGCGGGATGGCGGTGGGATACTTCCCGATTGGGAATAGCCGACGTGATTGATGGCGCGCGGCAATCACCGATGCGCCGCTTGCCTCCAGCCACCGCGCGCCTTCAGCGTTCTGCAACACCCTCGACCAAGTTCAGTCTCTGAGACATGAGAGAAATCATTTCAGTAAGAAATCCGATGTTCGAAATCCCTCTAACAGCGGTGACATAATGTGTCTGCTAAAGTACCGTTTATAAACTGTTTTACATAAACGGTTTAAAAACTGTTTCCCACTGTTTCCGTTTAGTTTACGGACTTCTGTAAACGAAAACTAAATGGTTGGAGCCTTATTGACATCGACTCGATGCGCTCCCATTGCAAGGTGCGGCTGTTCACCGCGCGCCCTTTTGTATCCCTAGGACCCTATGGTTCAAGTGCCAAAGTAGTGTTGGCGGCCGACTTGACGGCTCTAGGATCTCACCGCTTGTAGCCCTTGCTGGACCTCGGTCACTGGCCTCGTACGCGTGTTGGCCGAGCAAGTAAAGCCGGTTAACTGCGGATACAACCGAGTCGGACTTTCTACTGCCGATCAAGCCGATGTGACCCAACGTGACCCGCACTCAGCTTGTTACTTACCACCACCCACGATTCTTGGAACATCGTCCACGGTAAATCTATAGAACTACGCAGCATAGATTAGCACACAAGTCATACTCGCGTTGATGGCCTTTGGTTCCCTGACAGAACCCGTGTGATCAGAGCGGAGAGCCAGATTTTCCGCGTATTAACATCTATCCTAGCTGCTCGATCTACCGTTTTTCGGGATATGATCGCGTTTCCGCAACCTAAGGAGGGGGAGGCCGAGATCATAGACGGTAGTCCGGCGGTTTACCTTCCCGACTCCGCTGCGGATGTCGAACCATTTCTGAGGGCGATATTTGATTCTAGGCAAGTTTTACCCCGACGCGGTGTTCCTGCTTAAAACGATGCCTGCAGCTATTTCATGCCAGCGCCCGACCCCGTGGAAATTGATGTGGTGCTTGGGATACCTCGTCTTTCTCACAAATAAGACGTCCAATATCTCCATCGCCGAGCCCTACGCCATCTGGAACCTTCGCTTCACTTCTCTTCCGTCGAGGGTTTCCGGAATCCCCCACCAGATCATATCATATACCATTCCAAATACCATGATGGGTCTTTCCTAGCCCATTCCCTTGCCACAATCAAAGCCGCCGCGGAGGTTGGGGCACTGTAGTTCCTTCCCGTCGCGTATTATCACGCATCCGACAACGAAGTGGCTGACCTAATGAACAAGGGTTTACCAGGGAATGACATTGCTGTCCAAAATACACAATAGTGGCGCTCGCTTTGTCGCGGGCGCATGCAGCATCGATCAGGTTTTTCACCGGGGAACGCTCGAGGGCTATACAATTGATTCGGAATGCAACGGAGTCTGTCTCATCGCCTTGGATATGTATTTATTTTGCGCGGAAGACAACATTGACCCTATTCGAAACTGGACATCGAATATGTGGGATAATACGGGAATGTGCGATCACTGTCTCCAGTGGTCAAAGGACAAGCATGGGACGAAACTCGCCGCTCTTTGGAATCGTCTGCCGAGCATATTCAAGCTTAGCTGGCCGGAACTCGACGCCTTGAGAAAGGCAGCTATGGAGGGCGCTTCGTAGGTGAGCATTATCTCGATCTATCTCTGTCTCTCATGACAGCCTTGTTCTAAAATTCGTCACCAGGGTTTAACGCTAGCGTCTATGTAATTGATCTAGAATGCATTGCCATTTCTGCGGGTCTGCCCACTTGCCGCGTCCTCAGACTTCAGCGCGCCCCCACACGATCCGAGGGAGTCCAATTTTCTGCCTTCCTAATTTCAATACGGGCGCCCATGTTTCGGGAGGACTTAATCGTCGTGCAGTGGAGACGGAATCCGCCCCCCCCCCCGCTGGAAGCATATAAGTCACTCCATCGGAATGCCCGAGTTTCAGTTCTAATAGAAGTCTCACTCGCATAGATTGTGTGGGATCATGGCTGCGGGCCCGTGCGTACTGTGGTCCGGGCGTTGTAAACATAAGATATCTTGATCTTTGGGACTCATGATGTGACTGCAGCCGCGCCGTGTCTTCAGGATCCGGATGGGCAAAGCAATACGACCGCGAAAAAAAACGGCAGCGAGCGCTGCGCTCTTTCCAGAACACAAACGCCATGCCATGAAGGAGGCGGTGTGGACATGAGTAGCCAAGTTGTATCTCTTTCGCACGTCGCGCTTGCCAAAACTGATATGTACAGCCACTTCCGTCGTACAACCCTCTGAACCCACTTAATCCCATTGCCATGCCGCGAGTTGACCGTATGCCCCTACATCCCTTAACGGCTCAATAAATGGGTGAAATCCTGGTTGAGTGATCCTATATTCAGGTGTCATTTCATGGAGAGTGAAGATCATTGTGGGAAAATGGATTGCAATCCCCATTGCGATTCTGGGCTTCGTATCACCTGTGATCAATGTCGCTGCATCCAACCCATCCAGTTACGTACAATGCCGCCTGCTGAACACATCCCCGACACCAGAGTGAGTGTAATCCCATATTTCACATCCCGCTCCGCAGCCCACGTCGTCGTACAGAGTCGGTACATCCAGAGCCCTCGTACCGGCCCAGGCCTCAGTTGACCCTTCATAGTAATCCTGGCACCTTGTCTACGGTCTGCGTTCGATGCGGCAGGCGCTCTAGTGCTCCTGTATAAGTTTTGGCAGCATGCCAAAACGTCACGCTCGCTCGGCGGGGTGATCTCGGAATTTACTGCTTTGTAACAGAAGGTAATGTCGCAAAAATCCAATTTGGCTTATGGGTCAGTACAAGGTACTATACGCCGGTATAAGACTGTAAGCTGGAAGGGGGGTTATGGGGGTCGAAATGCCCCTATCCCTAGGTATAACTGCTTACCGAACTTATAGCACTTATAAGTGGTTAAGGCCAGTTATAGGAGATTATAAGTGATCTGCTGCGGCGCCTTCGAGAAAATTACCCCCCTTCACTGCACTAGCAATAGCACAGTGAAGAAGAAAAACAACATGGATTGCAATAGGTAATAGGTACATCATATATGAAAGATGCACGCCAGGGAGGTGCCGTTCGAACTGCAAAAGAGTCCGAGTATGATAATCAAGGACGAAGACTCACCAGGGACAGGAGGGACAGGAGTAGAGAGCTGGGGGAAACTGGTTAGAAGAGAATAGGTTGAGAGGCAGAAGAATACACACTGGGAATTCGAGGTACCGCCTCCAAACAATAGGGCACGCGCGGGTGGGTAAGACGATGGACGGGTTCCGGGGTCTTGGCTGCGGCGGTGTGGTGGCGGGCGGACTACGACGGGCGGAGAGCGTGCGGGGGGGAACGTCGGAAGCGGAGGAGGGGGGAGACAAAGCGACGGTGGTGGTGGTAGGAGGGATAGGGAGGTGCAGTCACAGCGTCACGGTGCTGCGGAATATATACGCAATTGACATCATTTACTCCACAATTGCGCACGTGCGCTGCTACCTCCACATTTTCTCTCTCTTAAGTCCCCAGCGGCCCAGCCCCGTCCCACTCGACAGCGTCAACCGCGTCGACGGCAACGCCGCAACGACACCGGGCACCTCTATCTGCATTTCCACGTCCTCGCTCCCTCGGTTCGCTCGACACGGACAATTCACCTCCGCCCCATCCACCCCGCCACCACACTTCCGTTTCGACCCCACGTCCCTGATGACGCATTTCCGCATCTAGCGACGACGAAATCCCCTCTCGAGCTCGAGCTCTCGCGGTTGGAGGTGCGGCTGCAGTGGGGATCATGATTTGAGGTGTGGAGATACCCCGCGTGCGCCTCGCCTGAAAACTGGTGCGGCGAGCTCGCTTCGTGCAGTCCAACTTGAACGTTTCAACACCCAGCTCGCCAGTCGCACTCGCGCTTGGGGCACCTGGGCTTCGGCTCTGGACCCTGCACGACCTGCGATGGGGAGGCCGACCTCTCTGCTCACTTTACCCCTCACCCACCTCGAGTGCGGCTCTGTTTCGACGACGGAGTACAGTGTCTTGCGCCCTCGCCATCACTGCACTCAAGCGCCTTGAGCCGCGCGGACCATGTACGAGCACGGGTTCTCCGCACGCTCCAAGGCGCACTATCCCTCTGCATCGCCGTCGACTACGCAATTCCGTGTGGGAGCATTACGCGGACGATAGCCTCTGCGGAGCGTACGCGCCGTCTGCGGTGCCTAGGTACCAGGGTACCCATATGTCGTGCTATCAATCTAATATCTCGTTTCTCGGGTCACTGTCTTTCATGATGCCGGAAAGCCGCCTGAGCCTTTGGATATCAAAGAGTATGAGTGCAGGGACCGGGGCACTTATAGGTGTTTACAAGTACTTATAGCCTGGCTGCAAGATAGCTATAAGCCGGCTATAAGCTGGCTATAAGTGCCTATAACTTTGTAACCCTTCCTAACCCCTTATAAGTCAAAAGCGATTTTTGCGACAAAGCAACGTCCACAGCTCCAATTCGTTGTTGACGTCCCCGATTCAGAGATCGAGGACATCGTGTGCGTACCTCACCACATTGTGTTTTCTCAGGGCGTCGATATCGACCCGTAATTCATCCCGAGTTTCCAGTGCAGATGACGTTCAAAAATATCAGGAAATTGCGTGCATCCCACATATATCACCCAAGCCAATTCGTCTTCGTTCATCGGTAGTAGTACGTTCTGCACCGTCGGGCAGCTCTCTACACGTCTGGTACACGGACATCAAAATTCAACTCCAGCTCTAATCGTCAGCGCTCGTCCACTACTCATCCACCATTGTCCACCGTGTGTTCATCACATACTCGCTCTCATACGGGCCCAGCGTAGTGATCGCCGGTGGGTCGTGTGCGCCCCCGCCGTGGGACGTGCTGTACGTGCTGGTCCTCGACTGGCGGTGCGGCAGGCGGATGGCGGGGTCGCGCAGGTTCAGCATGAGGCGCGAGATCATCACCGAGGAGGTGCTGAGGAAAATGCAGCGCTGCGTAAATTTCTCTGCGGGGAAAAAAGAGGAGGGAGGGGACGGACATGTTGGTGACGGTGGTGGCGGCGCCGCTGATGAAGGGCTGTGGGGTGTCAGTACCCGGGACGGGGGAGGACAAGGACGGATACTCACGCCGCCCATCTGGGGAGTGCGGGGTTAGCGGGGATTTAAAAGGATGGGAGGAGCGCTCACGGTGTAGGTCCCGATGTTGCCCGCGTTGCTTAAGATCATTAGACTGCGAGCAAAATTTGCAAATTTGAGTAGGGCGCCCCGGTAGGGAATTGCACGCACGCGAAGTAGATGGAACCTAGCGCAGACCCCGAATGAATAAACATGTAAAAATTCGGGAATACAGTATACGCACCGTCACGGATGAGGATCGTCAGCAGGTCGCTGCGGCGCCAGTCGCCACGCAGCGCCTTGAAGAGCGTGAGGCCAAAGATCATCACGTCGAACACAAGCTGCCAGTACTTATTTTAGTGGGATGATATGGGATCAGGGGCGATTCATACCATGCCGCTCCAGGCCGTTGCTAAGCCTAAAGGCAGGAACGGGGGACGTCAGATTGAGTGATAGTTAGCGCCTGGGCTACGCACGTAGGCTCCTGCCGGGACGGGAGGAATGAATGAGCGACGACAAGGGAGGGGGATCCTGCGACGTACTTGGCGTGGGGTGTCCCCAAGGGACACCCGAATGCTGCGATTTCGGGCGAGAGTGTGTGGACCTCGGTCCCGCTCAGGAACACCCACTGGACGGACGTGAGCCGCGCCGATGCGGGGGAAAGTGAAAAGGGGCCGATACGCACGATGGCGAAGGCGAAGGCGCCGAGGGTTATTAGGATCATGAAGGCCAGGATCATTTTGTTGCGGCCGTAGAGCGCAAATGTGCGCATGATGAGCATTACTGGTGGGCGTTAGAAGGAAGTGCGAGATGAGATGCAAAGTAAGTACATGCCTGCGACTAGGACTTGGGAGAGGAGCGCAAAGTACTGGTGGTACGCTCGGAAGGCTTTACACCTGTGGGGTAATTAGGCGCGCTCCAGGCCGTGAGGGGGAACTGACATCTACAGAATCCGAATGGTCAGCTTGAAATTTTTCGAAGGAGTAGACGAGAACGCACAGGTATTTTAGCGGGATCTGTCGTGGTTGAGTAGTATTGAACGATAACGGGGATCGTTCCGAAGAGGGGGGAGTATCGGTTGAGATAGAAAAAGAGCGTGCCCCATGAGAAGGGCGTCCCCCAGTATCGGGTAACCTCTCGTTCAAAGGTAAGGATGTACTCATACACAAGGATGGCTAAATAGATGTGAGAAATGGTGGGATCTTGCGGAAAAGACTCACTGAAGGGGGCGATGAGCAGAATGCGGGTGATAATTCTGCGACATTTGTTAGCGACACAAAGAGACCGAAACAAGTGTACGAACAGAGCGTGTTGGATCTGAGCGTCATTGGCCGTTTCAATCATACAGCCGGGCTAGATGGCCTGTGGCGAGGACATGCGCGCTGGGCTTGGAGGACGAGGTGGTGGGCAGAAGGAAAACGGGGTCCGGCTTCAAATCAGATCGAGGCAAGCTGTTCCCCATTTGGAAATTACAGCGGTATCCAGGCCCGACGATGGACGTGTTTCCGCGCGGCTACTTTAAAGCACGGGTGTGGATGTTATCTGGGTCGACCTTGTCCTCTATTTTCATCCCTTCCCTCTCATCATCGCGCTCCACAAGACCCAGTTCACTCCGGCCGGGGTTTGCCGAGACGTAGAAAGGTAAGTTGATCATCATCACCCGTTCCAAGAGTCTGGTTCTTCAGGTATTTATGGAACGACGCAATGGCCGGGCTAGCCGGCGGTGGCGGGGAAGTGTGCAGTTCGTTCATTTTCTTTGGAATGGAGTTCATTGTAACAATGTAGATTCCAACAACGTCGGAGAACCTGAATAGGCCTTTTGCAGCAGCGATCAGAGCATCGTCCATGCCGGGGCTGGGATCAGATGATGGCATCAGAGCATCTATCATCGCCTAGATAGGGGCGGATCAAGACTCAGGGGCCTTGACGCGTGGGTGGCCCTAGACGGGGCGGCATGAGTGTGGGCGGTGAAGCCATCCCAACTGAGCTTACCTGCTGAGTCCTGGGGATCAGTTAGAACCTAGACGTGGATCCATCTGGTTTGGAAATCACCCTGAGTGGTGTTTTCGAGCTTGTGTTTCATTACGCCGCGCATTAACGAGTGGCCGTGAAATGCAGGCGTCCGTCGGAGGAAGAGGAGATTGAGTGAGAAGCGAAGAATCTCCATTGAGTCTTGATACTCCCCGCCGGATGTGAAATGCGGAGAGAATGGAATTCGATGGCGGAGAGCCGAGGCCTCCACATTTCAATATGCCGGAAATTCGGTGATTCGAAAATCGCTGAATCTTGGCCACAACCCTTCGTCTTTGAACATAGATATCGGTAGGACGGCTCTTGAGATCATTATGGACCTCTCATGTCGGTCGTGATTGACAGCCCTCAGATAAGTACTATTTCACTGTTGAACGAGCGCGAGGAGATACCCGCCGCCGTCGAAGCAGTTGTACGTGCTGTTGCGGTCGACCATAATAGCTGTGCAGACGTTGACAAATACAGGAGCCGCACTCACTAAGTCACTTCGTCCCTAGCGTCCCGAAGCGCATACAATACAGCCAGGACACGGAAGCAGACGACAGACGTTATTCCTGTGCGATATATATGAATACGGGGGTTGCGGAGAGTTGAATTGGTGCGAGCCTGGAAGCCACGGCTGCTGTAATGACAGGTCGTGAATTGCTTGATGGCCATGAGTCTTCATTTCTGAACGCAGATGCTCTAGAGCAAGAACATATATATGGATGGATCTATCAAGTTGGTCGTGATTGACTCGGATGATTGCAGTGATTGACTCGCCATAGGCCGTGGAGAGGTTAATTCCGAGTCAACGGTGTCGGATACTGTAGATTGACCCAGGCGAAGACACGCCAGATGCTGTTAGAGGTTATTCCGGCACAATATATATATGAATACCACGGCTGCGGAGGGTTGAATTGATGCGAACGCCGCGGGCGCGCGGCTGCTGTGAGAAACGAGTAGCGATAGACATCTTTGAGGGCGGCGTACATGATAGGAATAGCCTGCGTTACAGGACTGCGTCATGCAGCGATTGATATCAGGCGCCGCTACGTGGCAGATGGCAACATCCCAAAGCTATCCAACCTTGGCCTCCTCGAGTGCGCGACTGGACTTCCGGTGCGAAGGACGGGGCGTGATGCGGCCGCGACGTGAGGGAACGAAGGCCCGCACAGCAGCTCGGCTCAAATCACGAACAGATCGGTTTTGGAACACGACAGTGGCGGTGGGGTCAAGAATTTGAATAGCAGCTCTCATTCCCGGAGGTGATTGAGGGGAAGTCTGAGACTCAAAGAGGCGCCAGATGGACAGCAGCGAGTCACAACTTGAAGTCGCCGTAGCAGATCGTTTGGAGCGTGGACCCGGAAATCAGGCAAGTAGTATGATAGTATGTTGACTGAGAGACGTCTTGAGGATACAGCAGGCAATGTAGGCCCTGAAATGCCGCACAGATTTCGCCGTCATGGAGGTAGAGAAGAGAAAAGGCGCTGAGCACTTGCCGAGGACCAAGCTTGCGCAAATAATGCGCTTCTTCCCACCGCCTTCACTCAACCTCCACTGACTCGACATCGGCATTCGGCGTTTCACGGAGGAACATGTTGGGCTCTCAATACTTACCAAACTGTGGTGATTAGCATTGACTCGCTTGTCGTTCTCACGGATATGTTTCCTGCCATAACTGCTGTCCCTGACAGTGACTCCTTGACTCGCTTGCCGTTCCCGACGCGAATAGATCAGTATGCTCTGCTGGCACTACATAAACACGCCTGTGGCTGACTCTTATCGCTACCCCGCGTCGCTGTACATCCTCATGAACTTTGCCTCCGGACTTGTGCTTGGGTCTCTCCTCGCCGGTGCCTCGGCGACGCCCATCGCCAACGTACCCCCAGCGCTGTGGCATGTCCTCAACGCCACCGTCAGCGGGCGGCTCCACACCGCGACGCCATTTGCCTTGCCTTGCTTCTCCGTGTACAACAACCAGCGCGTCGCCCCCGATGCGAGCGCGTGCAGCGGAATCCAGGGAAACTACACCTCGCCGACATTCCGGCTCGAGAGCTTTAGCGCTAATATGAATGTATGTGCGCGCTGTGCAGTGCGTAATATGCGGTTCCGCGGCTGACAGTGACACGGGATAGGTTGAATACGAGACGTGCATGAGCGCCGGGTCCCGATGTCTCCTCGATACCACCAACCCACGCAGCACGTTGGCCGTGGACGGAGCCTCCTGTGACCAGGGCGAAATTCCCCCGTATTACGTGCGTAATGATTCGAATTTCGATGAGAAGAAATTGACGACGCCCGGGGGCAGATCGACGTCAAGCTTCCCTCCGATATCCAAGCGGCATTTGCGTTCTCCCAGCTAACGAAAGTCCCCCTGTCCATTAAGAACACCGGCCACGATTACTTGGGGCGCTCGCGCCGACGCAATTCCTTGGGTCTTTGGGTGGGTTCTCCTAATTCCCCCCTGCTTCTTCCGACGCTGATCTCCTTTGTAGACGCATCATCTCCAAACGGTGCGCTCGTATACGTGGAATAGGCTCAGCTATCTAATCATATCTGCACAGATGTCCTACAATGCGCAGTTTGCGCCTGAGAAATGCGGAGGCTCGCATCGAGCTATCACCGTGGGAGTAAGACTCCGACCAATTAATTCTGTTATTAACGCTAAATATTTGTACAGGCCGGAGTCACTTTTGAACAGGTCTACAAATTTGCTGACGACCATGATGCGATGTTTGTCGGCGGGTATGCGCAGACCGTCGGTGTAAGCGGAGGTTGGATGATGGTAGGGATATCGTCTACACAATTATATTGCGCTCTGACGGAGGTTCGACAGGGAGGAGGTCATAGTGTCCTATCACCGTCCTTGGGTCTCGGGGTCGACCGTGTGGTGCGTCATGTCTGGAATCCTTGGGAAGTATTCGAACTCGTTGTAGCTTGAAATCAAAATCGTCACTCCGGACGGAAAACTACGCACGGCCAACGCATGCCAGAACACCGATCTCTTCTGGGCCCTGCGGGGCGGGGGCGGCGGGACGTTCGGCGTCGTTGTCGAGTCCACGCATTTCGTCGAGCAGCGCATTCCAATCCAGGTGTCAGTCCTTTCCACACTGGTAGACGCGGATGATGAAATTAACTTAACGATCCGATGGCAGCATTAACATGACGTTCACGCCTACGACGGGAAATCTGCGGGAGTATTTCGAGATTTTAGTCAACCAGTCCGTGGAATGGGGCGCGGAGGGCTGGGGTGGGCACGTCAACAGGCAGCCCGCGGGGATCATCTATGTGAACCCGCGTCTTTCGCTGACGCAGGCCACGGAGTCCATGGCCCAGCTCTCCGCCTTCGCGCTCGCGAGCAACGGCACCTCCGTCATCGAAACCCTCCCCTCGTGGCTCGCGTTTTTCACGCGCTTCATCGTGCAGGTCCAGGCGGTGCGCCTGACTCCTGTGTTCTTCGCCACCAACTTCGCACATGCTGATTAATATTACCGCAGCCCGTGGGTAATTCGATGGCGATCGGCTCGCGGCTGATTCCGCAGGCGATGTTCGAGACATCGGCGGGGCGCGCGGTGCTCGTTGCGCACCTCCTCAACCAGACGGCCGAGCATGGGATGCCGTACATCCCCGTAGGAACCCCCATCGCGTTCGACGCCACGCCGGGCACGACGTCCGTGACGCCCGCGTGGCGCGATTCTCTGTGGCATGTGAGCCCCCTCGCCATCCTGCCTCTTGGTAACAGACTGATGCGGTCCCAGCTGTCGTCCGGATTCGTGTGGCCGTACAACAGCAGCGCATCGGACATCCGCGCCGTCCTGGGCGGCGTGCACGCCTTCGTGAACCAGCTGCGCGCGCTCGTGCCCGGCTCTGGCGCGTATATGAACGAGGGCGATGTGTATGAGAGCGACCATGAGTGTGCGTGCTTTACCCCTTGTCTATACTTGTGAACGCAGGACTCACGGGGCGCAGTCACGTATTGGGGGGCGAACTATCCGCGCCTGCTCGCGGTAAAGAACAAGTAGTGCGTTGTCCCTTCTGTACGCTATTCGTCTGCTGATTTTCCTGCATAGCGACCCGCATGGGCTCCTCGATTGCTGGAGATGTGGTGTGTGCTGTATCAAATTCCGATTCATCGGCTGATGTTTTCGTTCTCGCAGTGGGATGGAAGGGCGCCGCGGAGTTCCCGTGCTATCCGACATTCGATGCAAACATTTAGGAGGCGGATGGTGGGACTCCGGACTGTAGATTAATGGCTGCATCGTGCTATAATACCAGGACGCTCCGTACATTTTACGTAATCACTCGAACGAAAATCTTTGGGAACTTTATATTCTGGAATTTTTCACCGCAAATCCAAGCGTCCTCGACAAAACGTTTTACAATATGCTCCGTCTCTTGATCCTAATGTAGGAGGTCGGGGACGGCGGGAAGACGTCTATATTCTGGTCGCCGCCCGGCGATTGTACTTTCATTGGTGTTAGTATTACACTTTGGTTACACTCGCGCTGGACGCGCACTCATCCCACCAACGACGTATCAGGGAATCGTACGCACACTAGCACAATGGATGCAACGGTCCAATATGTCTCAAGTCCGTTTACCGCTGTAGTACTTAGTACACATTGAAGCCCTACTTGTGGACCGCGATCGTATCTCGGCGCCAACTTCTGGGATCTTTCTAAGTTACTTTTCCAAATCATAAAATGATCTAGAATCCCTCACCTGGGAGAGCCCTTTGAGTATTGGTTTTTCTGTGCTCGAGCGATTACGCAACAAAGAATTCAACCAGTAGCCCGCGACACATGTATTCAAAGTGTGCCAGATACCTATTATATCTGCTGCGTGATGTATTGCTTGAAGGTGGATTATCATACTCTCAAGTTTTACCGTGATTTTTCGGTGCATTTTTGATGAAACCGGAGCCCGCACCATGTCTGAATGAATCGAGCTTTTTCACATCTCGGATCACCCTCTCAAAGAGCTCATGTCAGCAGAACTCCAGGGGCTCATCTGTAATGCAGCAAATGCGGCTCAGGGACCCTTGGGATGGGTAATGGGACGTCTTTCGGCATTGGCATGTTCAAAACAGCGCACCCCGGGGCCCAGGCAGCAACGGGAATTGATGCGGTGTTGATGCGCTTGCGCAATGACATCAGTCCGACCACCCGATAAGGCAATTATCGGTCATCAAACGAGCGTGCTGCTCTCGCTTTCCATAGTCCCCACCTCACGGTCACGTACACGCTTACTCCTCCGCGACGACCACAACCGCCTTGGCCTTGTTCGTCCCCCTCTGCACTGCGAGGATCACGTCCCCGACTTTATCCAGACCAACCGTAACGTCCTCCGCGTGCTTGAGCTCCCGCTCGCGAGCGCCGCGGGGACCGTCTCGTAGAACTCCGCATCGTACTTGGCTTGCAGGCGGAAGACGAGAATGCCGTGGATGTGGAGGGTCTTTCCGACGACTTGGTTCAGGTTCTATGTGGGCGTGAGCGAAGTAAGATTTCTTCTCTGGGTGGCGCATCTTGCCGCGCATGTACGGGTCGACGGAGAGTACCAGCGTCTTGATAAGGAAGCCCCAATTCAGCGGCGCGGTCTCGAGATCGATCGTCTGCGTCGTGTCGTACACCGTCGTCTCGCCTGGTACCGGATAGCCTGCCGGTGCGCAAGTGATTCAGGATTTGGATTTGGGGATACTGGACCAAGCCACACGCACCATCGGGAACAGAGTTAAAGAGCACGCGAGCGTTTTGGATGGGCGCCATCGATATCGATTGTCAATGTGGGTAGAGGGAATTCGACGCGCTGGTTATTTATATGACGTACTTATAAGCCGGTGGATCGACGCTGACTGATCGGGAATCGGAAAAGGAGGTAGCCGGTTGCACGCGTGGGGCTTAGACTGTCGAGGGGGTCAAGCCGTAGGTCAGGCTTCCCGATTAGGACAGTCCCAACCGGGAAGCCTCACTGGAAGAACTAAACGGCGGAAAGCGAGCAAGTATAATCCGATTTCAGCCCAAAGCCACCTTATATGCCCTCCCCCCCGCCAACCCTTCATTTGACCAAAAATCTGGGTGTCCATTGCATGTTTTGGTGAGTGCGTCTGTGTGGCTGTGCATCTGTTCTCACGATAGTCGACTTACAGATTTTTCATTTTCAAAGGTATCGACCTGAAATAAATTCGTATAGGTGGACAGATCGCTTTTCAGTACCCCTGCACTGGCTTCCTACGATTCCGAAGTTCAGCCAGATGCATATTGAGTGCAGCATAGACGATGCCGCGGAAGCTTGACCTACGGATAATATGTCACAACTAAAACTAGACTAGCCGAGAGCGCCCCGAGCATCGAATTGCTGATGAAGTGGCGGAACATCCATGAATGCAGAAGGACAGACACAGCGGGAAGAAATCCCAGGACTGCTTTTCAATCAAGGTGATGGTGATTCGGTTGAATGGAATGGAGCATTTCAATCGTCAAGCCGTTGCACCAGCCCCTTGGCGGAAGAGAAGGTTTCGACCGTGAGAAACATGCAAGAGCGGGGGAATAAACCAGGAAATGACAAGCTCGATCGGGACGCGAAACCAGAGTAGAGCAAGAATTCTGAGGGGCAGAGATTGGACCCAAATGGAGCGTCAAGACGAGTGCAGCCCATATTCCAGAATCCAGGTCTTTGAGCATATGAGATTGAGGGCGTCCACGAATTTCGCAAGCTCAAGAGCCTTTTTCCATGCTCCGAGTCTTTGCAATGCCACCCTCGCGCTAGTCGTTTCATTCAAGTTTCGTTCGAGGTGGTGGTCGAAAAGAAAGAGTAAATTTCCGATCACCGGGATGATCTGCGCCACGTGACACCGGGCAATTAACTTCGGCCCGGACCTCCGCAGCTTCCCGCCATCTCTCGCTTCTTTCTCTTGTTTGCTGGATGGCGTCCCCCCAGGCGTATGTGGGGAATTGATTGATCAACCTGTTGCAGGCGAACGAAGCGTCGCAATGGATAAAAGCCTCTCATTACCGATGCGGATTGATTAATCATGTCACCTTTTAGCATCGCACCCTCGCTTACCTCTCCCCGCACCCGCAGCCTACCCCATCAATCCGCCTCCTACTCCCATCAATCAGACCGCCCCTTCATCAATGCGCTCCCGCCAGCGCCGCCGCCTGGTCCGTGCGGTGCACCCCATTTGGGCCGTATGTACTGGTATTAGGAATCCGTCCCTTCGCCTCCTTCCTCAAAAAAGGCGCCTTCCGGTCCTGCCCCCTCTCTCCCTCGACAGCATAACACCTCATGCGGGCCCCCTTCCCGCCCCTTCCCGCCGCTTCCCGCCCCCTTCCCGCCGCTTCCCGCCACTTCCCGCCGCTCTGCTCTCCTTGGGTTTCGTTAGTTCACTCTGTCAGCAGTATATTTACCACGCCTCCCTCCTTACCACAGTTCAATCTTGAATAAAACATGCATAATTTCTCTCAAAATGCGCAAAGTCCGTAAGGTAGAATGGCCACAGAAATGCCGTACTATACACCCCAGGATACTCAAGCCTATAGTTCCTATGGGATAGCGGTTAATCGTCTGCTTTTCGGCTGCCTTCTGGGTAATATAGTCATGGGTTCAAGCCACACCAGTGCAACATTTTTAAAATTCCCTCGCGCCGATTTTTATTTTTTCTTGACAAGTCATTTTGTCCCCCAAGTCAAATCTCGTCCTCCCAGCGCACCAAGATGCAACTACTTCCGTGGCTCTCTCAAATTAAATTCACAGTTATGGATTAAAACTTCGTGGCAGCAAGGGAGATAAAAGAAAGAAAGACTGGTTGAGCAGCCCAAGCGACGTCAAGTCCGTTGAGGGAGCATAACGATCAGCGCTGGTTGAGCAGCTATCGCGCGCAGCTGGTTGAACAGCACGAAATTATCTCATACATAGCCTACTTGGTCTTCCTCCTGCCCATACTCTATCAGTGCGGCTCTGTGATACTTGCAAGACACGCACTTCTTTGATTTACTCGGCCCCACCGCTGGCTCCGCTGCCGCGGGCCGCTTCTTCCCCGCGCGCGCCAAAAGTGCGCTCTCTGATGGTTCGTTCTGTTTCTTCTGCTGCTGTGCCCGCGTCACCTTCGGCGCCAGGACCACCAATGTCCCGTCCAGGAACTTCGCCGCCCTCCGCTCGCGCACGGCCCGAGGTACTGGCACAATTAGTGATGGCCGGGTCGGGCTTCAAGCCCAAGCCCAGGCTTGGGTCGGGCTTTCAAGCCCGACCCAGGCCCGACCCGAGGTAGGGCTCAAGTCGGGCTCAGGGTCGGGCTTGAGATTTCGGTAGGCCCGCGAGCCGGGCTCAGGCCCGGGCTTCACCCTATTTCTTTTTACTCGAGCCTGGCTGAGATTTGAGAATTCAATTTTCGAAGTAAGGTGCGGTACTAAGTAGTCTCGGACCATCTTCTCATGACATCCCAATTTGGGAACCCTGTCATCCATGCCAAGAGAGTCTGGGCCTATCCCAGCCGAATAGCCGTACCATTGCGCTATCAAATTTGATCGGATTCCCGGCTTCTTCCGCATCTCTGTTTTCAACCATTGTGAGGTGTGAATCGTCAGGTTTGGGGGAGAAATGATGTACGATAGTCACACAAACTGGTTCTTCCCCCTCGAAATTGGACCAAGAGATAAACGATGCATAAATATGTATGTCCGTTTCGAGCGACACTGCCACACCGGCATACTGTACTATTACGACCAAGTATTCAGTCACTGGTCACAGCGCCGGCTGAATTGAATGCTTTCCAACTATGTCACAGGTCACTGAGGGCCTCGAATACTTGACCGTTTTATCCGGTTGCAGGGTCGAAAAATCAAAAAAAAAAATCTCCAGCCACCGGTGATCCTTCTGATGCCACTTTGTTGGAAGATGCAGCCCAATCGGGTCTGTTTCTGCGGAAATTCATCTTTCTGAGCATTTTTGGCGGTCTTTCGAGCCGAATTTTGAGCTGAATACTTGTGAAATGAATACTGAAAATAGTGGTCACAGGTCTCAACCACGCTTGAATTGATGGGAAATGAATACTTATGGTCACTGGTCACGCCCCCCGAATACTTGGTCGAAATAGTACAGTATCCCGCCACGTTCAATACCTTGGCACGCATTCGCTGATGGGGCGGACAGCGACGGTGACGATGAAGACCCTAATAAATTGGGTGTGTGGGACAGGTTGCTAGATGACGACGAGCCGGACGAAAGAGAGGATGTCGATGACATACTTATATTTTAAATAAATGTAGAATTTGGACCGTTTTTCTACCCCCAAGCCCGGGCCTGAGCCCAAGCCCGACCCGACCTGGGCCCGACCCCCTGAGTCGGGTCGGGCTCAGGATTTCTCGAAGCCCAAGCCCGCCAAGACCCGACCCAAGCCCGGGCTTTCCAGACCCGACCCGACCCGGCCATCACTAGGCACAATAATAAGTGGCCTTTCGCCGGCCGGATTATGCAGCCGCATGTTCTCGGCCGTCCGCGCCGCCTTCTCCGCCTCCGCCTGCTTCTTCTCCGCGTTCTCCTTGCGAAGCCGAGCACCGTTGTTGTTCATCGAGGAGAACACAAGCACGGGTGCAGGCACAGCCCCGGAGTTCGTCGCGTCGCCCAATGCCCCTTCCTCCCCCTCGGTCTCGCCCAACGCTGTAAGCGCGGCGGGCTTTGGGTTCGGCGGCCGCCCCCTCCCACGCTTCGGCGCCGCACCATCTGTTCCCCCAGCTGCTTTACCCCCACGCACTGCTGCCGGCGCCGCAGCCGCCGGGACTTTGGTAGCTGGTCGAGTCATTGGGAACGTGAAGACTGGCGCCACCGCCACGGGCATCGCAGAAGGTATCGCGGGCGTCGCTAAGGGAATCGCAGGCGGCGCTGAATGGATGATGTGCGTCGCAAGGGGGACCGAGGGGAAGATGAAGGGGGGTGCACTCGCCGGAGGCGTCGCAGAGACGATTGGGGGCATAGACACCCCCACTACCGCCGCCAGCGCCCGCGCTGCGTATGTCGGGCCCGACGTCACAGCGGCCCGACGTGTGGGGCTGGTCCACGCCGTGACTTTCCTCCGCATGCTCGCCGGGGCAGAGATGATTGGCGAGGCCTTTGGCGTTGTGTGAAATGCGCGGAACAGCGCGCTCGGGGCGTACACAGACGTCGAGGTTCCCGTAGAAGAACGGCTGGCTAAGGCTTGCGGGAACGCCTCGCCCCAGAGCGGAAGCATCATATCCCCGCTCCCTAGGCAGTCATCCCCTGCCGTCGTCGAATCCAGCGGCGCACTGAATGGGTCGTCCCCGAAACCCGCCCCCGGGTCGAACTCGCCGCCCAAGTTCTTCAAGAAATCCGGCCCGAATTCTTCATCGAGCGATGCGCCAAGTCTATCCAACGACCCCCCGGAGGGAAGGTCCCACACGGACGCCGGCGGGGTTAGTCCCGACGCAGGTGTGCCCGGTCGTCGCGGCTCTGGCGTGGTAAAAGAAGAGGTGGCGGGGGCGGTGGATGATGCAGGAGTGAGGGGAGCACCGGCAGAGGAAGCCGTAGCCGTAATGTGCAGAGCTGTCGACTGTCTCGCTTGCTCAGCAGCCTTCGGTTTGGGGATACGCTTCGGCTTCGGTCTTGGCACGCCCGGGATATCGACTTCAGCGTCCACTGTGTTGCTGGCGACTTCCGCTGGAGGCGGCGCTGCCAAGATTGCACGCTCTTTGCACTCCCGAGCACCTTAGACTGATCAGCCTCACGTCCGCCCGAACTGTAGCGACACTTACTGAAGACACGCTCAACAAAGAGCTTGAAACGTCCCAGGAGTCCCTGCTCAAAGTCTTCACACGCCTCCGCGAAGCTGTTCCCGGCTGGCGTTTCTCCGCTGCAGATGCTACATGGTGAGAGTTAACAAGTACAAAGTTGCCTAATTAGGTAATATTCCACTTACATCTTCACAGTACATTCACCACCTAACCGCGGGGTAGGCCCGCCCAGGAGCGTGATCCCAACCCAACCCGACGTATCAATGGTCAGTGCATGAGCCTCCTCGAAGAGTTCGTCAATGCCATCAACGCCGCTGAAATTCTGAAGTCAATTCTTGCTGCACGCGACCCCTCGAGCGACTCACTCTTGATATTCCTCTGGCGTCTTCTTCCCGTTCGCCTCCTCCAGCCGTTCCTTTGCCCTTCTCCGCTCCGTCGCCAGCGCTGCTTTCTCTCGCGAGATCTCTGCACGCACTGCTTCCCGCTCCTCCGAAGATGTGTTCGCCCACAACTCAGAAACCACACCCGATCTCATTCGCATTCTCTCCCCTCTCGACATCCTCACCGCGTAATCCTGCTCTTCTCGAGTCTCAGGCTCGCTACTCGTCCTCCTCTCCACTCGCGCCGCCTCATTGAGCTCGTCGTGGCCACGCTCCGTAAGTTCCGCACGAATAGCGTCTTTATTGCGTATCTGAAAGATCTCCTTAGCTTGGTGCACAGGTCGCCCGATGGGAGCAGTCTTCTTGGCCAGCGCCTTCGCCAACGGCGTGAGTTTTTTCCCCGGAGCCGCTGTCCCCGTGCGTATCTTCTTGCGCTCGCGGATAAACCAGCTCTTGAGCTGCTGACAGACGTGCGCAATAAATTAATTTATGTTCCTTCTGTGCATTTGCTGGACCCACTTTTTTTCGCTCTACCAGCGCGGCCCCCAGCCTTTCCGATTCTTCTGCGGTCAACGGCGGCGCCGCTGGGTCGCTTGCCAACGGCAAGCCAAGCGCTGCACGCTCCGGGAATCGGGAGAACCACCCTTCTTGCATCGCGCCCCAGAATAGATGTTGTTTCTTTTGAGCTTGCCGCCGAATGAAGTCCGGCAATTGCAGGCTAAGGTATGCCAGTTGGGAGTTCGTAGTCCAACGCTTAGGTGCCATCGCTGCAGGATTTTCTTCTCGCGCAGGATTCCGATAGAGCAAGCGAGATGGAGGAGGACGCAAGTACAAGACACCACTTCGCGCCCAAATCACATCCCACCCCATTTCTATCCCTGTTTCGACAGAAAAGAGGTCCAATCAGTGCGGCCCCCGCGCGATCCGACCAGATACTACTCAGCTCTCCCATTTCACCTTATTTTTTGTTTAATATTTTCTCCGCATCACTCCTCCAAAAGAAATCTCAGCCGTGCCTAACTTGGACGTCCCAATGCGACCTCACCGGCGCCCGTCCTATCTCGATTCATTCTTCAGCATCACCCTCATGTAAGCCTTCGCAATCTGAAGTGTTCCATCCTCTTTCCCCATGTGGCTCTGCTTCCCGTCTTATCTTTGCTGGCCTCGCTTCACTCACGCCCACCCCTTCTTTCTTTCCTCCCACTATGAACACCCCAACAAACTCCCCCACCCCTGCCCAAGAGTTGGCGGCGCTTGTTGCCAAAGTGGCGGCGGTTTCCAAGCTCGCGCTCGACATGACGAAGCTCACAATAGATATCAATGGTACTCCCACCCCTCCCCCCATTACCCTTGCTCACCCTCCCTACAGACGCAGTGCCGGGCGTCATTGCCTCCCAAGTCGCGCAAGCGGTCGACGCATTGGCCCGTAAGCATCCCGCGTTCCTAGTCTTTCTGTCATCTCACCCTCTTCCAGCGGCTGCGCCTCAGTTTATGCATGGCACGGCTAGGACCCCCGATCAGATGGATGCGCTCTTTCCGCCCGGCGTCGGCGACCACCAGCTCTGGTATGTCGTCATCGTCGGGCGCGAGCCCAGTCTCTACAACAGCTCGTGAATGCCTTCCTTTTATCGTCGAGCCGCCTCTCAGTGCCTTCCCAGCGTTGCAGCCGATGCTGAAGTCAACGGCGTGCCCGGCCAAGTCCGCCAGAAGAAGGCGAGTCGCGTAGAGGCCCTCGCGTTTTACCGCAACCGGTACAATGACAGCACCGTTGCCAAGATCAGCGAGGTGATTGCGACGCCCGCCGCAGTCACCGTCGCTCCTGCTTCTGCTCCTGTCGTTGCCGCCGCCACCGCGACCTAGTGGTTGGTATGTTCACCCATCCCTCCCTCATTATCTCATTAGCTAAATCCTATTCCCTAGTTCCAAGTCGTCTAATCTCGCAGTAGCTACCGTAGTTGACTTGACTTCACCCGTGCCCCGAATACAATTGTGTTCTTCCTCTTCGAGTGCCGTAAAATTATAATCAAATCGCGATGTATTATCCCCACTAAAGAAATTTACATGCGTGGAATACTAATGGAAGTTCATTCAGGCCGGGATCAGTGTGATGTAAAACTGTTGATTGCATGTTGTGAAACGCCTAGCCCGAATCACTGGCTGCCCGGGCCGCGGTCACATCTATCATGCGGAGGATCGGGACACTATGTCAACTGGTCAGCTATGCTGGGTTCAGAGATCATGCGGCCTACCTTCTGGAAACCTCAGCCCACTCCTCGGCGGTCGCCGAGTCCCAGCTGTCGTCAGTCTCGTACGTGTCCGCCCGCCATGTCGCCACCTTCCACCATGCCTCGCGGCTCATCTGTGCCCCCCGCAACCACCACCTTCTCCCAGGCGGCGTGACTTCGTCCCAGAGCCACACATCAATCAGAAACAACTGGGAAAAGGGCCGAGAGTTGAGCGCGGCTACAGTCACCCGTGCCTGCTCCACGCGCGCGCTTGATGTGATCTTGGGCTCACTGTCAGCTTTGATGTGGCTGTCATCATCGCCACTCCTTACTGTTTGGAACGCGGGGAGATCCACCGCACCATCCAAAACCCTCAGGGATGTCCTAGACAGTCATGGAAATTAATATCACAAAACACATTGAACCCGACGCACCTGCGAGAGCTCAACAAACATGCCTGCCCCAGAGTCGCTTCCAATCCCGGCGCATCATCGGCAATGGCTGCGCCTCCCGCCATCCCCGCCATCCCCGCCAGCGCTACTAGAGCCAGCGCCTCATCCGGAGTCAGTGAGTTCATCGCCGATGTGGCCCTCTTAGTGAAGTTCCCACCAGGCTCGCCTGTCTCGGCGTCAAACATCACCAGGTTCTCCACACGTAGATCTAGGACCACAGCGGATTGCGTATCTTCAGCCCCAGTATGCACACCTACTCTGGGGCGAGTACCCCCGCGCTCGCCCTCAGAGTCTTGAGTGGAACTACGGCCGACATCAGAATCTTCGGGGGTACTTGCCGCAATTCGAGCCTCTTTCTTGGGGGGGTCCCATTTGCGCTTTTTGAGTTTAACAGCCGCCCTGGTTCAGTGTAGTTCAGTGATATTGTATCCCACCTGTAAATGAGAATACATACCTGCGTTCCGCTATGAAAAGGCGCCGCCGTTCCTTCACCTCGGGGTGCCCAGAGATCGTATGCCTGTAAGGACATGCCCAGAATCACGACGATGTGGAGTGCTCACCGGGCATCATACGCGGCGGAGGCCCTGCGGTGACTCTCCACCCTCTTTTTGGTCTTTTCTTCTCTACCAGCGGACCGTCTATATCTGCCCACCAAAGAGAATCATGCACGCACTCATCCCGCATCGAATCACTCTCCGCCCCGTCGAATCTGTCCATCTTCTTCGATTTCCGCTTGCACTTGCACCCACCCATATCTGACATTGAGTTCCGTCCCACCTGAGAACGGCCAGAAAGTGGAGATGAGGGGAGTCGGAGTCGTGATGACGGTAGAAGGCAAGATCAGTTGTTGTCTGTTTGGCTACCTGTGTTAACTTCTTAACGTGCTCTCCATTTCTTCGGAGGATCAGTATCTTCCGCGGTCAGTATGTATGCATTTGGTATGCGTTCCCTCACCCTGCCACACTAATTTCAGCTTCAAAAAAAATCCGGGGCATGCAAATATCACACATCTTGTTGTACCTGACAACATCTGCTCTTACCCGAGCTAACCTCCCCACCAGCTTCGTGGGCTCGGTGGGTATTCTAATGCATCATGCAACCTATTTCACGCTGTAATATAACTCTAGGAACTTCTTGAAAAAAAAAGTCTACCTTCCATCCAAGCTCGAAGACCACTCTTGAACTGTATTGCGCTGGTACCAACCAAGCAGCCCACCTTCGTGCAAATAATTTTCAATGTTTTAACATGGCGGCAAATTCGATATATATTGAATTGGCAGCATGCGCTGACCTTTTTTCGAATGTTAGATACCCCGTTCTACCGACGAATACCCCGCATATCCGTCGTTTGTTTCGTACCTGACTTTTCAGCACTTTTGACATATCTCCATTTCCAGGTTCACCGGTGCCACAAGATTAGGTTTTTAATTACTAGACATTCTGGCGTCTCTGAAGTCCTCAACGCCCAACGTTTCGTCCATACTAACGCACACAAAAAGTACCTGACGAAGATGGCTTGTGAGTAACGCTGTGACTCCTGTAACACTGACTTTCTGCATCATCTTGCCGGACCGGACTCCGATACTTGCGTCAATGAGAGCGCGTGTGATCCACTGCAGCGCCCGTCGCCATCCTGTTTAGGTTACGAAGATTCTCACGTGGTGTGCAAGCCTGACGGGGATGCGGCTGCCGTGTTTGGAGTGAGTGCTGATGCCCAGTTGCAGGCACGGTCGCTAAATTCAAAGCCCTGACGCAGAAATCCCTTATCCTTTATCCATCTCAGTGAATCCCCCAGGTGAAAATTATGTCCACTACCCTCCAACCCCTGAGTACAGCGGAGGACAAGGCATTCAAACGAGGTAGCACCTCGTCGGCCTCTCCTGTGCCGCCACTCTTACCCAATTTTTCTTGTCAACAGAGGCAATGCGTACCCCCAACACTTCTCGGAGCAAGGAGCTCAGCCGCTGGCTCAACGGCTATGTTCCGCCCGAAACGAAGGCAGAGCCTCCCAAGCAACGTTTCTACGACCGGAAGCGCGCTGAACTCGTTGAGAAGGCACGCGTCACGGCACTGCTGGAACATCGGGCGCGTGCCATCAAGGCAACTGCTCACCACTGGCCAAGATACCGTGAGATGGCGATACGCGACCACAACGCTCGGATCAGCAAAGAGGCGCAGAGGAGGGAGCGAATCAGGCTTGCCGCTGAGGCAGAGGAGGTCCGCGAAGCTCGACGCGCTGCTGATGCTCGCATCGCGCACTTGCTGGCATTGCGCGGAGCCGTCCCGCATCGCCTCGCAGTCTTGATGCGCATGCGCGGTGTTCCTCACTCAAAATAATTACTATGTCTTTTGTCGCGCCCCGATCTAAACAAGCCCCATTTGGAATGACATGCTTCTGTGATCGTGGCACTGCAGCTTGTTGACGATGTTTGGTTGACCACGACTCCACGACAGTCACCTCTTTTATCATGCAAGATGCCCTCATCTCTCTCTATGGTGCGCGGACAGATTCCCCCCGATGTCTGTCATGAAATTGCGCAGCGCAGCTCCCCTTCCAACATCGCGGCGCTCTCCCTCGTTTCCATGTCGTGCTCTGCCATCCTGCGTCCGCTTCTATACCGCGAGGTCACAGTCAGTGATCGCGCGAACGAACTTGTGCGGACACTGGCAAAAGTGCGCGGTGTTGCATCTCTGGTAAATCCGCCCCTTTTAACCCCCTGGTCAGCTCACACCATCTTCTATCTAGGTGAAGTCTTTAACTTTCGAAGGCAGTCTGTGTGCGTACATACCCGACGCCGAGTGGGCTGAAGCTGTCCTCCTCCTCCACAATCTTCGCCACCTCACCATTTCCCATCACGTTCCTCTCGAGTGGAGCTCCCTCCCATTCATTCGCTTCAAATTGCTCTCATTCACTTTGCATGGGCTAGTCATCGGCACATGGGCCGGCTTACTGCATCTCCAACCGGAACTCGAGGAGCTCTGCCTTCACTCCGACTTCCTCGCGCAGCCCCCTGGGAGAGATGCGCTCCCCGTTCTTCGTTGTCTCACGGCACCGACCGCGGACCTGTCCAAATTCGCCGCGCTCCATCCCCTGGAGGGGATGGTCTTCGCCGTCGGGTCGCCCTGGGCTAGCACGCTTAAGACCGGCGATATGCAGCGGTTTGCCACCAGCAACACCCAGTTGGTCATGTTGCGGATCGGTAGCAGCCAGCTTCTGAGGCTATTCCGAGACGTGCCCGACATGGTGGCGAGGCTTAGGCATTTGGCACTGGACGAGGACAAGTCTTGGTCCCGCAATAGCGTCGGTGTGAGTCCCCACCCTCATGTGTAACCCAACCCCTTCTAAATTTTATTCCAGGCGCAGCGTTCGCTGATGCGCGTGGCGCAAAAACTGGAGGAGCGCACACCACGCCTGGAAAGGTTCAGACTTGTTTGCTCAATTTTCAGAGGCGCAGGCGCTTCCCGCAGCATGCGTAGCGACCGAGCGGATGGGTTCGCAATAGCGCTGCGTGAAAGGTGCGCCGCCTCCGTCCACACTTTCCATTTCTGCGCTGTCGACACATGCCGCACATATCGGTTGTGGGGCAAAGCAGCGGGAACTGTAGAGGATGTTCCACGTACGGCCCATATGGATTGATTGGAGTCGGGGTCATTATCTACCGGCTATGCGTACTGCGTGCTCAATCAATCTAGCCCTTTAATCCATAACCACCACATCCCCATTTCAAACTCCAACTTCCAATCTCATGAACCCAGCAGAACGTGTAAGCCTCGCGCCTGTGCCGACCGCGAGGTGTGTGCTCACTTCTCATGCAGGACGTCATTTTGGCTGAGCTTGCTCGCCTCGGAGAAGGGGGCCCAACCAAAAGCGTGTGCGCACAGTGCGGCTCCGGTATTTCCAGGCACCGCTGCCTTGATTGCTTCTGGGCTGAGTGCCTGTGCGCCACATGCCTCGTTAAACAACACGCGGAACATCCACTCCACCGCATCGAGGTAAATCTTTCGACGCCTCCCTCGTGTTTGAGCTGCGCTGATGTGCCCGAACCAGACTTGGATCGGCGGCCGTTGGGTGCGACAAGCTCTCAAGAGTCTAGGGCTCCGCCTTCAACTAGGCCACGGAGCCGGCGGGCAATGTCTGTTCCCGGTTCCAAAGGTCCCTTTTTTTATTGTGGGACGCCATGGGATTCAAGAAGTCACGCTCGACTTCTGTGGCTGCGACTCCGCACGCACGAGGACTGAACAGCTTAGGCAGGCGCGTCTCTTGGCGACGGCGCAAATCGACCCAGGGTCCGCCGTCGCCTTTAATCTGATGGATGCGGCGCAGAAGGTACGGGCGCCGGTTTGATCAAAAGTTGGTCGCGAAACGGCCCTGAGCGGACGCCGTCGGAGAATCGGGCGCGAAAATCTCATTAGCTACGGATTGTGAAATAAAAGAAGAGTCATTCTGCTCTAATTCATCGATGATTGATCATGAAACCAAGGACGATTAAACTCGGGGCTGACCGGGCGCCGTCGAGGGAATCAGGTGCGACAAGAATAATCTGCTCTGATTCATCGAGGATTAATCAAGACACCAACGACCAGAAAACTCGGGCCCTCTCTTCGCATCACACATGGCCCCCCGACAGCCCACCACCCCCGTCGCGGCCGAATCTATGGCCAACACCGTTTGTTCCAGCCGTGGAACAGTCTTGGCGGCTTCGCCGCCCGCGTTCCCAGCCGATTGGGGCCGAAAGCGCAGATCGTGTGCGTGCCGCGCTCGAGGGTGGCGCGGCAGCGGCGGAGGAGCTGTGGACGTCTGCGATGCGCGAGCTCGAAGATTGGGCCTATAGGTCCCCCCCCCCCTCTGGAGTACGCCTTTTTTTTGTTTGTGGCATCGTTGATGGAATTTAACTCGCACAGGGAGCCTAAGCCTGAGAGTGTGTACACTGCCGTGGATCAAATCGAGCGAGCGTGGGCAATGGGAGATTTAAACCTCCTTGCTGCACGTCTACACGAGATGGGCCCCGGTGTGCGGCAGGACATCGTTGAAGGGCGGTCGGATGGTGAGCGCCCGGAAACGGGCTGGGAGGCCGAGGAATCACGCTGGGGCAGCGACCAATGGATAAATGTGCTGAACATGACGACGGCCGCAATGCGGGAGCCCGAACGGCGCCGCATGCTTGACGAAGAGTACCGTCGCGAACGCTGGGAGATGCACCGGCAGTGGGGGTCTAGGCGGGCGTTTTCGCATGTAGCGGGAGCGCGCGCCCTTGGGCATGCTCGTGATGTGCAGCGGCAGGGGGATGAGGCGGAGAGAACACGGTGCCAGGAGTGGGACGCGGAGTTTGCGGACTTTATGGTGTATGAGTATATAGACTAGTTTCAATAAATCTCACTTTGGCTTATTTTTCAGTGTGAAGTGTGAACGCATGGACTGTTTACAGCCATTTGCAGTACCGAAGGCGCGAACGGAAAATTACTGTTTTGGGCAGATTTTGATCCTCGCGACAGAATTGCCCATAACTCTCTGAGTTCTGCACGGATTGAGCTGAAACATAGCTAGATAATTCATACTAATTCATACGCAATTAGTGATAGAGAGGGAGTTTCAAGAATATCATATTTTGTGTCTTCTGGCAGTTGAGGCTCGCATCGGCGTAAATTGACACTAGGTGGTTCAGTTATTGTCCGAATGAGCTGATTTATTAATGCTAGGTACTTGAACATGTAAGAAGTAATGTGATAGAGCCAAAAGTACGGATAATTCCCACCTGCCTTGTCCCTGCCCCATTCGGCAGTGTTCTGTACTGCATAGAGAGACTTCATTGTAAGTACCCGATTTTCGAAGAGAATAAAGTGGTTCCAGTGTCTTCAACCACTACAGATCCACTTCAAGTCCTGGTTCCACTCTCTTTAACTCTTCTCTGTGGCTGATTCAAGTTCTGATTCTGTAGGCTGATGAAATCACGGAAAGTAGTGACTTGATGGTGACTGTAAATAGACACGACGCGACCTAATTACCTGGGTATAACACGCGTTTTCGGGGACTGGACGGGGGGTCAGTATGCAAGGGTGCCAACGACACTGTAACCACTTTATCCTCTTTGAAAATCGGGTAATTACAACGAAATCTGTCTTGCCAGTACAAAACATTGTCCAACGGGGCAGGGACAAGGCAGGTGGGAATTATCCGTAATTTCAGCTCTATCACATTACTTGTTACATGTTCAAGTACCTAGCATTGATAAATCAGCTCGTTCGGACAATAACTGAACCACCTAGTGTCAATTTACGCCAATGCGAGCCTCAACTGCCAGAAGACACAAAATATGATATTCTTGAAATTCCCTCTCTATCACTAATTGCGTATGAATTAGTATGAATTATCTAGCTATGTTTCAGCTCAATCCGTGCAGAACTCAGAGAGTTATGGGCAATTCTGTCGCGAGGATCAAAATCTGCCCAAAACAGTGATTTTCTGTTCGCGCCTTCGGTAGTGCAAACGGCTGTAACTATCGGGCGGTGTAATCGACGCTGCGAGAAACAAATTTGATTGTTGTAACAACTACACAGTATTCAAAGGTGCGCTTCATGGTAACATATGCAGCAATGAGGGGAGAAGCGGGATGGGGAGTCTAACATATTCGCGAGGATGAGGGCAGAGAGATCCTTGACGTCGGCTGCGGTATCCGCTCGTGCCTGGGTCGTGGTCAAGGACATTCTATAGTGTGAGTCAATGCTAGAAATACAATCAGTTGTGAGCATGCACGAAGTGGGCGCTGACATACACGAAATACTTGAGGCCGGACATGCGAGCGGAGGGGTCGAGCAGCCAGGCACGGAAGATCTCATATGATTCACCGTTGTGCAGGCTGGAGACTGCGCAACATTAGAACGGGGCAATTTTTTTTTTGGGGGGGGATTAGACGTACAATGGGAGGGCACTGAACGTGTGGTGGGAGAAAGCTAGAGAAAGATCATCGGGGATACAAAATATATATACACGGTGTCAGTATAGTGTTAAATCAGCAACAAAGGAAGCAGTGATTGAGCTCGACGTCGGCAAGGGAGGGCCCCCAGCCAAGGGATCATTTGAGGCGGATCAGGGTGGCCGGATATGTGCCGTCAATGCGGCGCCATGCAACGGTGAGCGGCCACTCAGCCTCGAAATCGCGTAGCCAGGGCATGGCCACTGTTGCCTGGGGGAAATTGGATCAAGCGAAGCAGCAGGATGGAGCCAAAATACGCACCTCTTGATGCATGACGTCCAGCCATAGTGACGGCTTTTCTGCTGTCCAGAGGTTTAGGGTGTGAATGGCCCGGTACAATGTTTCCTTGAGCTGGTAGCTGCAAGCCCACGGCTGCGCAAATGAGAAAATCTATGAAGGCCTGATTTCGAATAAACGCACCAGAAGATCACACCACTCAGATGACCGGAGGCTGGAGCTCCATGAGCATCGTAAGCACACATTCTTCGGTGTTTTGGGCGATGAGAAGTGGCCAGAAACGAGAGTAGACAAGGGTAGGTACGAGTTCACGATTAAGCTCAGCAAATTGACGAAAACTGGGCCCCGAGGACTGGATCATCTAGGGGAGTATAAGTCAGAGGGCCAGGGGCAGTGTGAGAGCTGCTCACCACGACTGCATTGCGCAGTCCTCGAGGCGCCGCCATGGAAGACAGGAAGAAGAGGGGAAAGAAAGACGGAGGAAAGACGAAGGACGAATTAGGAAGTGGTACAAACACGACCAAACCACACCTCGCAGCCTCGTCCTCGCGCCACGCGCTGTGCTCGTTCGTCGGCACGCGTGCGGGTTGTGAGACTCTACATGTCCTCCTCGTGACTGTGTTTGTCACATTCTTGGTTGCTGCGTCCGTGCCCAGGAATTCCATCTCCAGTGCGGGGCCCACTCTTCCTTGCCAGCGCGCTGCTATTCAAAGCACTGCGTGCGGCGGGACAGGGATAAGGTGTACGCCTCGGAGACGGCCCTCAACGACGGCACGGCACCCACTCCATCCTCAACCTTCTGGGAATTCAAGGATCAAAGCCTCACTGGATCAAAGCCTTGCCGGTAACGCGCTGGAATGCATGCCTCGGTCTGTTGCTGTAATTATGGCTTGATCTTGCTGAGATTGACCTGATATTTCATCACGCAGGTGATTCCCGCCTAAATCTTATCCCATTCCAATGCTTTACCCGAGCTCTCCTCTCCGCCTCCGCACGTCGCGATCACTGAAATGGCGGGCAGGAAACGCAAGGCCGCCACGTACACTTGGGCTCGGACCGACGGGGAGGCTGGGGGTGGGGCTGAACTGCTCCGCGAGACCTCACATCTCCGCGCAGATGGCACCATTCGCCATACCTCCTCGACGTCGCACGTGGCCGGGGCTACGTTCTCGCCGCAGCCTTCAATGCTGCGGCCCGACGTACGCAAGGCTGAAGAGGGGGGTCCTGTATACGACACGTTGGAGGATGATGAGGGGGGCAGGCCACTGCGAGAATCGGTACGTGTTCCCGAGTTGCCTTGGGGAAGATATTGATCTATCTGCAGGATGACCCGCTTCGACAGTGGGCGCAAGACCACTTGGAGACATTTCTGCAGGAGCTCCTGCGCCTTGAAGGGCGCGGGGATCATCGCAGCTACGCCATCTGCCGCGAGTGTAGTGCGGAGAAAGCGGACCACCGCTGCAGAGATTGTTTCGGTGGTGGGGAGCTGATGTGCAAGGCGTGTGTCCTGCTCCGGCATAAACAGCTCCCTTTCCACAGAATCGAGGTATGTCTTCCGGGGGTGTGAGTCGAAGTTGAGCTGACAGTTTGGGACGCAGGAATGGACAGGTGTTCTTTTCAAGTGAAGGGCACTGAAGGACCTGGGGCTGCGAATCCAGCTTGGCCACTGGCACGAGCGTCACCGGGCGTGTCCCAATCCCAGCCCCTCTGCGGGCGGCGCGTTCGTGATCGTCAACGACGTGGGCGTGCATGAGGTCGCATTGGACTACTGTGGATGCGCGACTAGCGGGACGCAGACCGTGCAGTTACTGCGTGCGGGACTCTATCCCGCGACGACGACGAATCCCCGAAGTGCAGCGACGATCAATGTGCTGCGTCGATTCCACCTGCTCTCCTTCGAGTCGAAGTGCTCGGCGTACGAGTTCTACTACAGTTTGGCGAGAGAAACGGACAACACGGGCCTTGTGGACTTAAAGGTGAGTCAGATTATATCTGCGTTCGGGACGGTGGGCTAACGAAAGATTTTAGGACCGATATCATGAGTTTCTGCGGATGACGCGTGAATGGCGACACCTACAGATGCTCAAGCGCTCGGCGCGGGGCCACGATCCCGAAGGAGTGGCAAACACGCAGGAGGGGGAAGTGTGCCTTGCTCTGTCCTGCGTGTCCACAACCAGGGAAGAACCTGCCGCCCGATTGGAAGGACTATCCGGAGGAGAAGCAGTGAGCGACATGACAGCGCTGTATTCAAAAGCTAATAATCTTACAGGTTCCTGTTCGCCCTGTTCTTGGCGATGGACGCGAACTTCCACCTCAAACGAAAGGACGTTTCAACGGAGGAGAAGGATCCGGGGCTCGGGATGGACTGGGCTTTCTTTTGCGAAGTGAAGGCGTATATGGTGCATGTGAAGAAAAACTGGGGCCAAGTGCAGGAGGTGAGTTTTATTCACGAGTCGTAGGCACAGTGACTAACAAGGATCCCAGAGAAGTCATTGTGTGGCTCACGATGCGGTCGACAAGCCTGACCGCGAGGTGCGGGGGACTGCATCATCTGGGATTGGTGCGGTAGACTGCGCGCGGCACAATATGAAGCGCCCGAACGCCGTGGGGGATCTGCAGCTGGGGGAAAGGTGAGGTTCCCGCATTCACGCAGCGAGTGTTTACTGAGCTGCGTTACTCAGGTATCTTAACATGGATTATATGTTCTTCACAAGCATTGTCGGCACCGAGCTCGTACGCTTCTTCGTTTCGTACGACATCGCGTGCCAATGGCACATCAATATCTGGATGCGGATGAGGGGCTACGCGAATGAGGAGATCATGGTCGACGGTACGGGGAAGTACATGACATTCTTAGTGCCGAAGTTCCACCTCCCCGCTCACATCGAGGCGTGCAACTTATGTTTTTCCTTCAACCTGACTCGCTACGTGGGGTGGACGGATGGGGAGGCTCCGGAGCGTGGATGGGCGAACGCGAATCCGCTGGCGACTAACACCAAGGAGATGGGGCCCGGGTCGCGTCGCGACACTCTGAATGATCACTTCAACGATTGGAACTACAAGAAAATTCTGGGCTTGGGTGAGTCGTGTTTGCGCTGTATGTGTGATGTACGCGAGCTGACTGACGTGCTGGGAACAGGGAAGACAATGCTGGAGCGTACGGACGACGCCGTGCCCATGATGGTGGACTCGAAGCAGGCACTATTGGATCTGGAGGAGTCATTCAGGGGGGAGATGCTGGCGGAATGGAGAGCGATGGCGGAGCTCTGGGAGAAGGATGGCGATAAGCAGAACCCGTTCGCAACGGCGAGGAAGGATGATCACCTAGCGCAGGTGCGGCGGGAGCTGGCAGAAGAGGCGGCGGCGTGGGAGGCGGCGGGGATTGAGGTCGTCGGCGCGGTGCGCGACGACATGCATGTGACGGAGCTCATTGCAATGGGGCTTCAGCTGGAGGAGCAGCAGTGAGTGATGTCTCATTGCAGCATTTTGTCCCGCTAACGGTTACTTATAGGAGGGTCTTGTGTTTCGATGCATCGGCGACGGGGTTGCATCCGTCGGAGAAGGCGCGGACGGCGATGGTGGAGCGGACGAGCAACCTGCGCCGCAAGATCTTCGCTTGGATCGACATCCAGCGACTCTTCTTCCCCGTCGCCGAACTGCTGCGCAAGAAGGCGGACGAGGCGCGGGCGCGTACAGCGGGGTCGCAGCCGGTGCCGGGGGTGAAGGTCCACGACATCGAGCTATGGCTGCCGTCGGACCTGAAGCGGAGAGCGGGCGGGGCCAGCGCGGAGGACGGCTGCACGGTCGAGATCTTGACCTGCGAGTACCGGCTGCGCGTGGGGCAGGCAAACGAGGCGCTGCACGACATACGGCGACATCTCCTCGTGCGGACCCACCTTTATGGGCTGAAGGATCGTCATGTGAGGGGGGTGAAAGCCAATACGAGGTCGAAGACGAAGATTGAGATGATGGAGGAGCGGATCCGGCGGGCGTCCGCTCAATACCGTGATGCGTGGGCGGCGCTGAAGGTGTTGGGGACGCGATTAGGGCGCCAGGAGTGGGCGGCGACGCTGAAGGAGCTGACCAACGACGACGTGCAAGGGATGCCGCGCAGGGAGCAGAGTGACCCATCGCGACAGAGAGGGGCGTCCAAGAGCGCGGCGGCGAAGGCGGTAGCAGACGTGATGGTTGGGGCGGGGAGTAAGAGGAGACGGCGGAGGCGGAGGGAAGAGGCGACCGGGGCGTTGGCGACTGCGAAGGGGAAGAGGCGGAAGGTCATACGACCCATGTCCTGGATCTGGCTTGCGCAGATCGAGGGCAGGAAGCCGGGGGAGCCGGAGCAGGAGGATAAAGGTACGTCCGAGGTTTCGAGCGGGTACGCGGGGACTTACACGACGGCAGCATTGCAGCATTGAGTGGGCGAAGACGCGAGCGAGGTCTCTGCGATGGTCTGAGGAGGTGGACTTGCTGGAGGAGGAGATGCGACGGATCCAGCAATTCTTGATGTGGCGGTTCGATTGGTGGCTGGAGAAAGTGGGGGTGCGGGGCCTGGAGGATGGACCACAGGCTGAGGGAGAGACTGTGTACGCGGTGCGTCAGGCGGGGCTTCAAGCGGACCTCTGCGCGCGGTTTGCGGACCAGTGGAGAACGGTGCAGCTGCCAGAGCTCATTGCCGCGGGGAGGACTGGGAATGAGGGGCGCGCGGCGGCGGCGGCGGAGGAGGAGGAGGAGGAGGGGGGGGGGGGGGACAGTGAAGGGCAGGATGACGACGAAGAGGCCACGAGCGGGAGTAGCGGCGAGGAGAACGACCCGATACGCGAGGTTGGGTCGCAGGCGGGCGTGGCGTTGGACGCGGAGTAGGAAAATGCGGGAGGATACTCAGTGCATCAAGCAGAGGGTCTAATTTTTTTTTTGGAATTTATTGCGCTACATTACAAGTTATTCGTGCACGTCGTCGGAGACGACGTCAAGCATGGCCTCCACGTCGTTGGCTCAATGCGGTTATTGGAGCCAAATACATACAAATCGGTGGGCAGCGCCCGGGCGAGAAGCAGGACACTGTGCTACTGCTGGGGGGGAGCATAGCTAGATGCTGCAATGATGCATGAAAATGGATCGGTACGTAGAGGCTTTCTATCAAAGCGACGCATCGCTGATTAGAGGTCAATGATTGATCAACCCCCCCATACCGTGGTGGTCCCCCGCCCTTGGGCGCCCAACCAGGTGGTCCCAAGTACACTCCTTCCCCTCCCTGTTCTCTCCTTCTAAATCCTCACAATCACTTACGGCGACACGTAGATACATCAACGACTAAGTTCAGCAAAGCCCTCGCGACCGAACATCAGGGAAAACCTCCCCAGAAATTTTTCGAAATTCTTAGTCAAAATTTCTTTCGGGTTGATATTTTTGGCAATTTTTTTTGTATGATTAAGTGCAAAACCTGAAGCAATTTCAAGGAAAAGCCGCCGCAAATTTCATGAAAGTTTGAGTAACTTTTACCAAAATTCTGTCCGGGTTAAAATATTTTCACGAAATTTTGCTCATTCGTGAAATTGGAGAAAATTTCATGGATATTCCAGAAGAATAGCAGAAAATTTCTCCGGGGGGTTTCCCTGATGAAATCCTCCTCGAAGAAGTCGGAAAACCGCCCGACGAGAAGCGCGCGCTACAGTTCGAGATCGCAGAGTTGATGATCATCAAGGCGAAGCATAGTGCGGACGGGGGGTATGCGCCGCGATGGAGGCGGAACTTATTGTAAAGCTCTTGCTGCAATCTAATTATTTACTAATCTATGTTGAAACAGTGCATAAGAAAATCAGACCGTGTACGCAGGAAGGCCCTTGGGGTCCTGATTGACCCCCTGCTCGACTGGCTGTCACACAGGCTAATTTAAGGAGATAAGAGGTTCACATACTCCCGAGGGCATGTGCTTTCCTGTTCTGAGCACGTGGCTCCGTGTCTGCGGCAGCCAGAGCCGGTGGTTTGTACAGCTGTGCTTTCAGCTCAGCTTCCTGGACACTGAATGGATGCTCGCGAGCTCGTGGCGCTTTCAAATATCCAGGGCAGGAATTGGAAGTATGTCCCAACGCGTGTACGCAGGAAGGCCCTTGGGGTCCTGATTGGCCCCCTGCTCGACTGGCTGTCACATAGGCTAATTTAAGGGGAGAAGAGGTTCCCATACTCCCAAGGGCATGTGCTTTCCTGCTCTGAGCACATGACTCCGTGTCTGCGGCAGGAGCATCGCTCCCAGAGCCGGTGGTTTTTACAGCTGTGCTTCCAGCTCAATTACGGCCGCTTCCTGGTCACTGAATGGATGCTCGCGAGCTCGTGGCGCTTTCAAATATCCAGGGCGGGAATTGGAAGTATGTCCCAACGAAAGAGACCTCAATAGCTTCCAGTGTCACCGGACGTGGATGATCAAGATGCTAAGGCACCTGGCCCGCAACCGGAGGATTGTTCCCATCTACTCGTCAAAACACTGTGCCGTAGCTGGTCCTCTAAAATTGAAAAGCGCCGTTCTTCGACGACTGGTAAACTATGGTGGATAGGTTAGTAGCGAATAAATATTGGAACAAAGCCAATGTTTTAGTTTGCACTCCCTGCTGTTTCGTAAACTACCAAACGCACGAGACCCGGGATGGCATGAGAGAGTGTGTACTGAAACGGCTCGGCAGCTTCCACACGAAGATTCGACCATGAATGTATAAAAGCGCTACTGAGAGTCGTCCGAGTTCTCAGGCCCAGCATGAAACTAGGTTTCACTTCTTCTCTCCTCGCCATCGTGCAGCTTGCCGCAGCCCAGGTGCCCTTTCATTGGCGGCTTTACAATAATGGAGGCTGTGATCACAGCTCTCCTGCGACCGCGACCTTCCCTCCGATCCCCGGTTCAGCGTTAGCATAGCCGCGATCTTTCCTCGTCTCTGCTTAATGGATGTCTAGACGAGATGGTGCTTTTGACGTGTGCTTCAATGCTCCGAAAGGCGTTTCCTGGAACAGACTTGAAGTTGATGAGAACGGTCTGAAAACAATCTCTGATTCCATTCCTGGCGGCCTCATAAATCCTAGTGGATCTATTTGCGTTCTGTGGCGCTGACTGCACGGGTGCCGACCTTGAGAATGTGGCCCTCCAATGCAACAGCGCACCTGACAGGTAAGTTTATGTCCCTTTTTGTTATTAGTATGCATTAAAATTGATATGCTTGTCTTTCTTAGTTGCGTCCTCAGCTCCTTCATAGTGTGAGTTTTCATGGTTACAGAAGGTGGTGTGCTGACTGCGCACTCTACGTCTAGCTTTTCCCTCTAGCTGACCGAGATGCTCCAATGATCTGGGGATGAAGCACCTGGGAGAACAAATACACTAGTACTACTGTGCTGGCCCTGCTGCGCGAAAATCTCTTAGCCTTCAGGTGCCTCGCTGGTGTTTGAAATGGCAGGGGCAACGAAAGGGCTATTTGAGAGTCGATAAGGAGAGTTAGCGGACAGGCTCGAATCGAAGACGGACTAAAGCCTGGGTAACATTGAGGTATTTTTGAGACAGCCCCGCAATTTTTGCTCCTTCATCAACGGCCAAAGGGACCTTCCATTATTGATGCTGAAGGATAACACATTCGGCGCAAGAAGAAGAATTTCAGGCGGGATTACTACAGCAAAGATTATCTTTGGCAGACCCTCTCAGAGTCCCTCGTGCCCCATGCAGTTCAATATCACAAACATCTAGCCGACACCATCGGTGGCATATACACGGCCGACGTAAACAGAAGGGCAAGTTCCCAAGCTCACGGCCTGGAGGCGTATTTAATCATAATGTTCCAGCTTTAGTCAGGAATAATTCTCTGAGGCAACGATGTGAATGACGGTGCGATACTTACCCTTTTTTGTTTGTTAAAGATATGGCAAAAGGATATATCCGTGCCTCGAGAACGTATGATATGAGAGGCGTATCAAGACCGTCCGATCATAACCTCAGGAGACATCTTCTCTCAATCAAAACAGACCCTTCCCATACTGTGGTTATGCGTGGCGATCCCCAATGATTAACAAAGACTTCCCTCAAGATCGAGCCAAGTGCATCCAGCGCCTGCCAGCAACCAGCCCCTACTGGAATATCCATCGAGAATGAGGCCATGAGGGATGAGCCGGAAAGCTATATGCACAAGCCGGTCGTGCTATGAGCGGTTTAGCTGAGGATAAGTAAATGGGTACCAGTGAACAAAGGGTACGTGATAGAGGTCCGAGTCTCAGATCTCTGGATTGCTCGCACGTAAGTCCGCGATGATTCAGACAAAGCACGCACGGGTGGAAGCCAGGTGCGCTGGGCCGTCAATTGAGTACGTACGGCAGGCGCGCAAAGCGGTCTAGGGATACAGGGGGGCCAAGAGTCTCGAACATGTGTGTTAAATCCGTATCGCAGTCCACGGCACGCATTCGTCATCATAAGACAGCAGGGGAATGAAGAACCGAATTATCCGAGAATAAATATCAATGACCAAAATATAGTCGTTTGCTACGCTGGGAAAATACAGTTTTCAAACGGTTTTAAACAGTTTAGACACCGTTTCCGTTTAATTTGCCCCAATCCATACACTAAAACTAAATGGTCGGAGCCTTAAGACGGCTTGACTTCGATCTCTTGGGTTTCACATTGCTCAGCCTGCTATCCAAGGTTTCAAGATCACAGCCCACAGCACTCTTTCGTCATCCCGATGGTAGAATAAATGTGAGCACCCGGTGGTCACTGCTTTGTTAACTTCAGATTGACCACATCAGTGTTCCGATGTCCAGGATTCAACCAATACATTCGAACAGAACTGACAGATATAGCATAAAAGTACCGGCAAGGATAGACATTCTGGATGCATCAGATTCAGTGGGACCAGTGGTTTTTCGACTTGCGGAGGTTGCTAGACCGGCAGATCCAACAGTGGTCAACGAGGTACACAGGAGAGAGATACCACTGAAGGGTCGTGGAAGATAAGCATGGAGTGGGGACAAATTCAGGACGAATTGGTGGTGGTGGAAGTCCTGTGCCGTCATCCCTAGCTGGCTTGACTTCGATCTTACTTCCGCTATGCCGTCATCCCGAGCTAGTTTAACTTCGAGCTCGTGCGTTCGGAAAGAGCGGACTCGACGGACACTGGGTTAGTGTCCAGGCTCCACTCGATACATTTGAAAGGAACTGACAATCTTCAGTCTCAACAGGAGGCCGACGACGCTTCGCGCCGTGTTCCACTTGTAAAAATAAGTTCGGTCCGAAAAGTTAATCCTCGTGATCGGAAAAAAGTTATGGAGATACGGCTTCAGACGGACAGAGAGGCTAGAATTGACAGATATAGCATAAAAGTATCAGCAAGGATAGATGTTCTGGATGCATCAGTGGACGCCAGTGAGTTATCGACTCGGAGATTGCTAACCGACAGATCCAACGAACGAGGTACACAGGAGAGCAATACCACTGAAAGGGCGTGGAGGATGAGCATGGAGAGGGGCCGAATTCGTGGTGGTGGAAGTGCTGTGCCGTCATTCCTAGCCGGCTTGACTTCGATCTCTCGAGTAGGCGAATTCTGGCTGCGACCTGACTTTGCACTTGCACGGCATGGGACAACCGCACCACTGGCCGCCGGACATTACTCGCCCGTACGTTTCCATGGTGACCATTCCTTCCTCGTACTGAGATTATGGTTCGTGCAGTCGACCAATCATACCTAACCCTTAGCTTGGACCCATCCCCCTTAGCTGTAATCACGATATTTTCAGCGCCGATGCAAGCAGGAAAAGTATTTTCCACTCCACTTCGACAGGTTTTGTGAATTAAAGGAAGAACCCTGAAGCTTCAACAGAGGAGGTAAACTATATATATTCAAGATGTTTGTGAATTCTAAAATCCATATGCACTAAAATGGTACACCTAAGGTATGCGAGGACCATGACTACTTCCCTTTTCTGCAAGGGCGATAGGTGAAATTGTGATATCGGCGGAAAGACGTGTCTTGCAACGGACAGAGGGTATGGACACCTCAAATTAAGATTTAGATGACTCCATTGGACGGATTTTGACATACCTATACACGATTGAGGTCCCCCACATGCCAATACGCCTTGACAAAAAATCCATCTGTACGGCCAACTGAATTTCGGGTGTTTGAGGTAGTAGTGGACTGTTACCGGGAGGCCGTATACCTAGAATCCTAGGAGCCAGGTAAGACATAGTCTTGGAAATTTCAAATGGAACAGCCGAATTCCAGAGCCTCGGGGCACACGGGTCGTTCGCTACAGCGGTGGCGGGAGTGGGCCAGTCAAGATCAGATCAGGGTCTTTGTGGGGATTCCTGGAGGCGAAACATAATATTTTTGGCGTATGGAAAGGGCCTATGTCATGCCTTCGAGTCAAGGGATTCGAACGAACCCCAAAACTTGCAAATTGGTGAAGATGTGGTGGAGAAACAAGCGCTGGACGCGCACTCATCCCACCAACGACGTGTCAGGGACTCGTAGGCACAGTAGCACAATGGATGCAACGGTCCAATATGTCTCAAGTCCGTTTACCGCTATAGTACTTAGTACACATTGAAGCCCTACTTGTGGACCGCGATCGTATCTCGGCGCCAACTTCTGGGATCTTTCTAAGTTACTTTTCCAAATCATAAAATGATCTAGAATCCCTCACCTGGGAGAGCCCTTTGAGTATTGGTTTTTCTGTGCTCGAGTGATTATGCAACAAAGAATTCAACCAGTAGCTCGCGACACATGTATTCAAAGTGTGCCAGATACAATTATATTAGCCTGGTTGCGCAGGAGCCATTGGAGCCATATGATGGCATTTTTGCTGTGCGCAACTGGATGGCTCCACAGCCAAAATCAGACCAAAATCTGACGTCAGTGGCTTTGTGGAGCCATTCACCCGCCAAATTTGCGCACGCCCCACAAGCCATCAAATGGCTCCAATGGCTTCTGCGCAAGCTCTCTATTTGCTGCGTGATGTATTGCTTGAAGGTGGATTATCATACTCTCAAGTTTTACCGTGATTTCTCGGTGCATTGTTGATGAAACCGGAGCCCGCACCATGTCTGAATGAATCGAGCTTTTTCACATCTCCATCCTCTCAAAGAGCTCATGTCAGCAGAACTCCAGGGGCTCATCTGTAATTAGTGATGGCCGGGTCGGGCTTCAAGCCCAAGCCCAGGCTTGGGTCGGGCTTTCAAGCCCGACCCAGGCCCGACCCGAGGTAGGGCTCAAGTTGGGCTCAGGGTCGGGCTTGAGATTTTGGTAGGCCCGCGACCCGGGCTCAGGCCCGGGCTTCACCCAATTTTTTTTTCCTCGAGCCTGGCTGAGATTTAAGAATTCAATTTTCGAAGTAAGGTGCGGTACCAGTTAGTCTAGTTTTTACCGCGGGGTTGGCGATCACAGTGCCCCGTTATTATGGAATCGCGGAGTTTGAATTCACGTCGCGAAGTGGGCTCTGTGTGGGACGCGATATTTCATGGAATTTCTACATAGAGTGGGCTGCCGAATGTGTGTATGAAGGTTTGTCTCTTCAGAATTTCGAAAGAGGTCTTCACAATCAGGGAAGCGGGACGATGATTTCGGCGCGTGATTACGCAATCAACTTTCAACAGTATTCTCAAATGAGGTGGAAATACCTTCATAATGTCCAGGAATATTCCACAGCGCCTGCGGTAGGTATTCAATGGGCTTCAGATGAACCTTGTGACATTTTAACATCCAGGAGGCTTGCACAAGGGGATTGCGGGTTTGGCCGAGGGAAATTCAAACTCCGCAATTCCATAATAACGGAGCACTGTGATCGGACCTTTGCGGTAACTAACAGACTTCAACAAGTGAGGTACGACCTTCGTGTTGAAGCGTCTGTCTACGAGAGACTAGGTACCAGTGTTCGATTGTGGCCGTATTTAGTCAACTTTGATGTGGAAGGTCGAGCATAATATAACCCCTCAAATTGTCCTTTGATTCCTCCTACATCAGTCATGGGCGGTCAAATTATTTGCAACCCCAACCAGTTCTATATAAGTTATGCCATTTTCGAGATTCCCGCTTCCACGCCGCTTGGGGATCATTGCCCCTTGACTACCTCGCAATCTAAGCGGCATCCATTTCGAGTGAACGGGCCTTCTCATCAGGTGGTATTACAATCTCAAAGCGACGTAATCGGTTGAAAGGTGATGTCGTTCAGGCACTTCAATTTTTAAAGTGTTCGATCCGCGGCGAAATCCTGTTTCCCGATGTGCCTTTTTCCTCCAATGAACCTACACTGGCACCTGATGGGGCGGACAGCGACGGTGACGATGAAGACCCCGATAAGTTGGGTGTGTGGGGCAGGTTGCTAGATGACGAGGGGCCGGACGAAGGAGAGGATGACGACGACATACTTATATTTCAGATAGATATAGAATTTGGACCGTTTTTCTACCCCCGAGCCCGGGCCTGAGCCCAAGCCCGACCCGACCTGGGCCCGACCCCTTAAGTCGGGTCGGGCTCAGGATTTTTCGAAGCCCAAGCCCGCCAAGACCCGACCCAAGCCCGGGCTTTCAAGACCCGACCCGACCCGGCCATCACTATCTGTAATGCAGCAAATGCGGCTCAGGGACCCTTGGGATGGATAATGGGACGTCTCTCGGCATTGGCACGTTCAAAACAGCGCACCCCGGCAGGCAGCAACGGGAATTGATGCGGTGTTGATGCGCTTGCGCAGTGACATCAGTCCGAACACCCGATAAGGCAATTATCGGTCATCAAACGAGCGTGGTGCTCTCGCTTTCCATAGTCCACACCTCACGGTCACGTACACGCTTACTCCTCCGCGACGACCACAACCGCCTTGGCTTTATTCGTCCCCCTCTGCACTGCGAGGATCACGTCCCCGACTTTATCCAGACCAACCGTGACGTCCTCCGCGTGCTTGAGCTCCCCGCTCGCGAGCGCCGCGGGGACCGTCTCGTAGAACTCCGCATCGTACTTGGCTTGCAGGCGGAAGACGAGAATGCCGTGGATGTGGAGGGTCTTGCCGACGACTTGGTTCAGGTTCTATGTGGGCGTGAGCGAATGCGTTGGCTGAAGGAAGGAAGGAAGGAGGAAGGAAGGAGGAGGGAGAGACGCACCTTGATGCCCGGCTGGCCAGTATTGTACCCCGCGATCATGCCGCACTCCTGCGGAGCATCGTCAATATTAAAATGGCGGGGATGCGGATGCACAGGAGACATACCAAGAACCGCCCGTGGATCGCGGCGAACTCCAGCGCAGCGTCAAGCACGTCGCCACCCACGTTGTCCCAGTACCTATTCTCCTCTGCTCAGACACCGCGGTATGACGAAAAGAAGTGAAAGGGAAGGGGACGCACACGTCAACGGGCCCCTCCTTGGCGAGCACCTCGCGCGTGTCGGTGGTTTTGTAGTTGAACGCCACGTCGGCGCCGAGCTCCTTCATAAACTGCACCTTCTCTTCGGAGCCCGCGGATGCAATTACTTTCATCCCAGCCTGTTTCGCGAGCTGGACGACTATCCTATCGCGAATAGGTTAGGCTCGGTGCGGGGTTGATTTGGAGTTAAAAATAGACGTACGAGCCGACGGCACCTGCACCACTGGTCACAAATGCAACTTCTCCCTGCCGAAAGGTGAGTCTCTGATCATTGCACTGAGCGCAGAGCGAACCGGTTTGGCGTCGGCGTATTCCTTCCAGCCCATGTACGCGGTCATGCCTCCACACTCCCCTTAGCCTCGATTGAAAATGCACATCGTGGTGGATTGCGTACCTGGCATTCCGGCGGCGCCGACGTACGCTGACAGCGAGAGGTCAGGGTGTTTGTCGATGATCCGCAGGGGTGCCAACGTGGGGAAGATCGTGTATTCCTGGTGAGCTGTGACATTCCTCGCCATCAGTCAATGTTGCCAGATAGCGTGGGGAAGAGACGCACGGATGGTGAAGCCGTAGATGTACTTCCCGACATCGACGCCGGGGGTTTCAGATCGCTAATACGACACCCATCCCAAAGCCGTCTAGGCTGCGTGGGGTTTTCAGATCGCAAAAGCAGTGCAAAGTCCAAGGAAACTCACGGTGCGCCGATGGTGAATCCCGGCTAGTTGTATATAAATGGTCAGATCCTGCCTAATGATGGGAAGAGTTAACCGTACGGAGTAGGATTTCTTCTCTGGGTGGCGCATCTTGCCACGCATGTACGGATCGACGGAGAGTACCAGCGTCTTGATAAGGAAGCCTCCATTCAGCGGCGCGGTCTCGAGATCGATCGTCTGCGTCGTGTCGTACACCGTCGTCTCGCCTGGTACCGGATAGCCTGCCGGTGCGCAAGCGATTCAGGATTTGGATTTGGGGATACTGGACCAAGCCACACGCCACCATCGGGAACAGAGTTAAAGAGTACGCGAGCGTTTGGATGGGCGCCATCGATATCGATTGTCAATGTGGGTAGAGGGAATTCGACGCGCTGGTTATTTATATGATCGGACTTATAAGAGGACCCCGAAAGTCCCGTTGGAGGATAGGTTCCGGAAATCATCGGATCTGGCGATTCTTGTCCGCCACTTTTTTAATTTCCCCACGCTCTTTGAGGGTGTGGAAAACGGTTTTCTACGCCAAAGCGGTCACTTTCGCATTTTTTTGGTCCGCAATCTTGCCAGATTTTGTCCGCCCGGCCGAACCTATCCTCCAAAGGGATTTCTAGGGGTCCTCTTATAAGCCGGTGATCGACGCTGACTGATGACTGGTTCGGGAATCGGAAAAGGAGGTAGCCGCTTGCACGCGTGGGGCTTAGACTGTCCTGATGTGATGCCATCAGCCCACCACATAGGGGGTAACCCAAAAATTACTGTTACAGAGTACGTTCGCCCAAGCTGCGTAAAACTGACGTGCATCCAACCCCAGAGCAGCGACTGAGACTACGGTGGAATACTCCTTTGTTTTGTTTCGCGGATCGGTACTCCTCGCCCGGGCAAGCGGCAAGCGATGCCTTCGGGGAATATTCGGGCGTCTCAATAATCGCAAGCCGATTTGTTCCCGACCGAGTGTTAGCTGACATCATTTGTCGAGGGGAACTGGGAAGTAAGTTGCAGGCGTCGACGGTCGAGGGATCACAGATTCAAGCCCTAAACGTGTTAACGTAAACTGGACGTCGCGACGCAGTGATCGTTTAACGAATTGAACGCACCAATATGTACCAATCTACGTCGCACGATGTGAAATGCGTATCATTACCGACTCATTTACCTAGGGCCGCGTCCGCACTAAACGTCACACGCCGGGCGACCGAGCCAACTCCAACGAGCTTGACACCGTGATGCGCCGCCATCATCTGCTGACTGGCCTGTCCATATCTATTTCCACCTCCCCGATGATTTCCAATTTCCCCCAATGGTCTGGGATTCAATATCATATCATACAGTACGTGAGTAATAGTCTTGTTCTACGGCGCCGGGCGCGGGTGGGGTCTGTGTAGTGGGAACACAGCCCGGCCTAAACCTTCTCGTCGTTCTTCTCGTCGTGGTGCACGGAGTCCTCGTGCCGGATCTCGTGGTCGAGCTCTGAAAAAATGCAACGCATCAGTAATGATAAACAGTTGGCTAAGGGGGCGCACCGGTTTCCCGCGCGGCGATGTTCGCCGTGCGCTGCTCTTGCGTCGTCGCGCCGAAGATGATGTCCATGTCCTCAAGCGAGCGGCCCTTAGTCTCCGGGATGATCCTGCACGCAGCAATGTGGCGTTAATACCAAGCGGAAAATAAAATATAAACAGAAGCGGACGCACAAGGAGAATGTGGCCATGGCGCCGATGTTGATCGCCGCGAACATGAAGAAGATCTTGTACCCAAGGTCGGTGATCATGTTTGGCGTCACCTTCGCCACCACAAAGTCTACACTCCAAAAACCTCGTCAGCGGCAGCTCAAAACGAATTAAACGATGTACGCACTCCAAAGCCACTGGCTCCCGCTCGCGACTGCGAGCCCGTAATGCCGCGTCCGCGTGGGGAAGATGTCGCTCGAGTATACCCACGGGAGGGGGCCCCACCCCATCGAGTAGAAGCACACGTAGAGGTAGAGCATGGCAGCCATGGCCTTCGAGGCGGGTGGCGGGTCGGGGTTCGCGACCTTGCTGTTGGCGGGCGGGGGGAACTCTTTGAGGAGGGCGCCGATGATGAAGAAGAAGACGCCCATGCCGACGGCGGAGATGAAGAGGGAGAGCTTGCGGCCCAGCGACTCGACGAAGAAGAAGACGAAGATGGCGGTGGCGACGACCTACGCAGGACTTAGCACGAGACGTAAGAGGGCAAAGGAGGAAAGGACGTACTTTAACGACACCGTAGATGCCGCTGGCGAGCAGTGAGTTCTTCGTGCCGATGTACCCGATGTTCGCGAAGATCTGCGGCGCGTAGTACCCGACGCTGTTCTGCCCGCCCCACTGCTGCAGGAAGAAGATGAAGAACGCGATCACGAATCTGCCGTCGTTGCGTAAGCAAACATTCGACGGGAGTAATGAGAATGAGACGCACCTGACAAGATTCCCCTTCCCAAAGAAGGCCTCCTTCCACCCGAGCCCCGCGCGCGCCTCGCGCTCCTCCGCGATGGCGCTCTCGATCTCCGCGAGCTCGTGGATGACCGCGTCGCTCGTGGGCGGCAGGCGCCGTAGGTAGGCAAGGTTCGCGAGGGCCTCCTCGGAGCGGTTGGCGGAGGCGAGGAAGCGGGGGGATTCCTGCGCCACATTCGTCAGTAACGGCAAGGGAAGGGAGGCATAGGATAGTAACCTTGACAGTGAAGAGGCCAATGAGCATGAGCCCCGCGGGGACGAGCTGGAAGCCGAAGGGGAGTTGCCACTGTTAAATACGTCCGCGTTAGTGAGTGCCGCAAGGAGAAGGGGGGAGGGGACGGACCACAGCAGGCGAGTTGGCGATCTTGGGGTTCAGCGAGATACCATCTGTGTGAACCATCAGCATCGGGATAGCACGACGAAAAAGGAAGGTAGGACTCACAGTTAATGAAATACGAAATCATCACCCCAATCGCGACCGTGATCTGGAACAGCCCCGTAATGCGCCCCCGCACATTTTTGGGGCTGCACTCGGAGACGAAGGCGGGGGCGACGGCGCTGATGGCACCGACGCCCACACCCGAGATAACGCGCCCCGCGTATATGAGGGCGAGACCTGTCTTCGGGTCCTTGGCGATGGTGGTGAGGACGGCGCCGAGGGAGAAGACAGCGGTGAAGATGACGAGGGTCCATTTGCGACCGATTTTGGCTGCGCTAATGTTACTCACAGAATCGTGGGGGTACTGAGGGACGACTAACCAGAGATGGGCGCGCTACCGAGGGCGCCGAAGAAGGCACCAGCTTGGAGGACGGAGACGACGTTGGAGGTTATGGCGTTGACCTTGGAGGTTATGGGGTTGCCCTTCTCGTCCAAAAACCCGAAGTGCGCGCGGAAATAGTTCTGCGAGACGACACCTCCAGCAATCCCGCTGTGTGCTCGCTTGTTAGCTCGCCGGTATGCGCAGAGGGAGGGAGGGGCAACGCACGTATCGTAGCCGAAACTGGGATAGCACGGTCCAGTCAGCGTCTATGCCAGTAAGAAAAAAAAACTGCGCACAGGACGATTCCCTGTTTAAGATGTGAGGAAAGGAGCTCGACGGAAATGAGAGAAAGACACGCACCCAGTACACGACGAACGCTAACCAATACACGCGGATGTTCTGCAGCAGGCCTTCTTGTTCCATGGCGGGCGGGGGCTGGCGGTGGCGAGAGGGAAAAGGCTCCCAAGCGCGATTCTTTTTATATCCCCGGTGGCTCAGGCACGGATCCTGTTCCCTTGATACGCGGAGCTCAGGGCGTGGGGCCCCCGGCGGCCCGTCGATCCCCCCGGACCGCTTGGTCCTCTGTCTCCTCTCAACTAAAGACGGAATTGACTCCGTCGCTGCTCCCTGCATTCAAAACACAGGCCCGGGGACGCGTCGAGCGGGCCGCCGTATGGGCTTCAGGAACGTTAGCCACGAACCCGATATAGCGGCGCCTACTAATCTACACCTAGCGTTTCAGTCGTAATAGGGATCAGACAGGCCAATTGAGTACCGTTTTTGCGCCCACCTAGGACCCTTCACACGGCGTCGTTAGCGCGCGCGGCAGTGGCGGAGCCGTGCATTCCGTCCGTGCTCGCTGCTCAGACTGATTGCTCTCTTAATGCCCGAGACCGGCTGACATCACCTGCCCGATGCCATCACGATTCAACTCTCCGCATTATGATTTGATTTGATTTGGGGTCCGTGCCATGGGGTAACAACGACGTCCAATTGTTGAATGAGATGAAAAGGCCGTTAAAAGGGCGTTGAAAATTAGGGCTGGACGACAGTCTTCCCATTTGTTCAAACTGAATGGCAGAAGAAGAAAAAGTGAGACATGCCTGATTCATGTCATGTATGTACGCGAATATGGAGACGCTGAAACACGCGCTTGATTTTCTAGGGGTGCTGCTGAGGCTCTCGGCAATGACGCGAACGGGAAAATCCGACGGGTTCTACGAGAGCGTCGCTTGGAGTTGGAAGCGCAAGAAGTCCTTTGATTTCACTTGAACTGCCAATGATGAATATTTGGCTAACTTTCGGGATGAAGCAAATTTTGACTCGCTTGACGAAGACGCCGACGGGGATTGAACATTACGGAACTGCTGCCGAGAGCGGGATCACGGACAAGGGGCAAGCGAAAATCGCGGCACTAAGCGCGACGACGCGACGTCGCTGTGGCGGTGGCGCGGAAGGAAGGAGGGCGTGTCATCTGGGTTGTTGGCTCGGTGATTGCCGATTCGCCCGACCTGAGAGCAATTTATAAATCCTGCTCGTTTTATGCAGGCTTTGTTCTGAAAATTCTTAACGGGTGATCTGTTTCGAAAATGCGAAAGCGAAATGAAACCAACGGTGCCCACGTTAGCAACAAAGTGGGACTGTAAAATTGCTATAAAATCGGTTCCTGGAAGTGCCTAGATCCATCCCCCTGCAATCCATCCTTCCCAGTGCAAGTGCCCAAGACCGACCTGTGGAACATGAGGCAGCTGGATTTTGCGTGGGTCTTTACCCATTTCTGCCCATCAGATTCTCTGTACAAAATCCTCGAAACGAGCAAGGTTCTTATGACTGCACAACGTGTAGGAATGAGTCTATGTATGCGCTGGAGTATACAGCTGGGATTTAGCTCCTGGAATCACAGTCAAATGTAATGGGTCTGGCTCTGACTTGCGTTAGCACCATTTTGCAGGCGCCGTCATGCTAGCAGGTGATTGGTTTCTGGGCTGCGGAAATACGAGGCCCCGCTCGCGGAGGACACTCTGCAAGTGAGACAGAAATGGCATGAGAGTCTCGGAGAAATAATGCTTGAAGGTGAACTCAGCGGGAGGCACCACGAGCCGCGAGAATGGATATTGTCACTGTCCCTACAATCTGCAAATCGAAGCAAAGTTTAACAAGACCATTATTTGGTCGGCGGGAGTAATGCGCCAGCTGCCCCAATATTTCGGGTAATCGAGGGGCGGTGTCGAAGGCGTCAATGGTGGCGCGTACGAGTGTAGCCAAAACCTTTGTATGAGTTTGTAGTGAGTCGGAATCGTTGTCTTCGTGAGGAAATTCCTTGACGACAGTACGAGCGAGGAGTTCCAACATGGCTCTTTAACGTGTCTGTAGCCAGTCGATATTGTCCAACCAGAACTAGCTTCTTCCTCAGCTCGAATTGTCGTACATACCTTTCGTCAAGTGCATGGATGTTCCCCGGGGTGTCGGGCTGCTATGATGATGTCGAAACACAATCATTGCGCAGGGCCCGCGCTTTGTGTCTCAACGTCGGGAGCGTGAACGAGATCATTGAGTCGATCACATCGAGGAAGAAGGGCCGCAGTGAATTGCGAACTCAGGGGCCGACTGCAGCTACTGCGCCAGGGAGCGACAAAGGTTGGCGTAATATCTGGACGGGTGAGAGTCAGAAGCGCCTAGCGGTGGCCCGGATGCTGGCGAAAATGTCTCCGCAGAATGCAGCATTGTCCGTTTCGACGCACATCTTGAGTGCCGTCGTCCGAGTTCACCGTCACATACAGTTCTGCTGTTGAGGTCGGAGGGAAGACTGAGAGATCACTGACAATGTCAAACACCGCCCGTGTGATCGCGGCCGCGACCATGGCCACCTCGGCGGACGGAAGAGTGCGCAGGCTGTCATGTACGAGTTTGAAAAAGGCAAGCCAAAGTATGATGCCCGGTTTTGGGGTCGGAGCTGAGGGAGAATGCTGGAAGGCATATCGGATATATCAGCGATGGATTGAAAAGATATGGAATCAGAATCTCACATATCGCGCATGAAAGCGCCCCAGCGAGCGGGTGAGCGGTCGACAAGGGGCGGGATCTCCGCTGCATCAATCTTGCGGCGGAGGGTGGTCTCTTCGTGAGTTTGGCACCACGGCGAGAGTCTGGGATCATCGTACTCCGCGGTCATGTGCTTTAGCCGTGCATGGAGAGCATCGCGTCGGGCATTCGACTCCTCGTCATTCACAACATCATCGCAACTGGGACAAAGTTGTTAGATGACGATGAAGACGATCAAATGTAGCTCACAAAATTTTCCAATGCCCTACACCCGATTGCACTGCACCGAACCCCGAAAGGCCCCATACCAAGCAGACCGATGTTCTTCTTCGCTCCAGAAGTTTTCAAGATACGTGACAGGACATCCAGCTCATTCCAACGGCGGGCAGACTCAGCCAGAATTTGAACGGCGCGCCGTGGCCGGCCATCTTCGGGATAAACGTCGCAGAGTCGGAGGAGCCTAGCAACAAGAGGTTTTCCCTCCGTGTGAACGTACATGTGGTGGAGAACTGAAGTGCGTTGCATGCGTGGTCATATACGTCCCCAAGCGTAACAGTCAAACCGACCTCGCCGTTCTTCGGCCATATGAGGAGGATTGTGCGTCTGTAAACTAAATACGGGTCAGCCCCTCAGTGGAGAGATGAGAAAATCAACATTTACCTTCGGTCCGAATCGCCTTCTGCAGTCGAGACATGAGCAGGGGCACGGAGCAAGTGTGGATATACGAGTCTGTAAAAAGTAACTTATCTGAACTAACTTTAACTTTACTTACGGGCCTCGGCAGACGTGCCGCAAGTTAGCTTAAGTTTTCCCACGCATCTCGAATTTAACTTATTTCAAACTCCGCTTATACGGTTATGGGGCGACTTACTACAGGATCCCCCTGTCAGTTCTGTATCCAATGTAGGGGACTCAGTAGGTCTAATACATCGTTTGTTGTACTTTGCTCCCTTACCAGTATTAATTACAGGATTCAGGGAGCCTGTGTCTATGGAGGCTCGAAGAGTGAGCGGTGCAAGTAAACAAGGTGTGGCCGAGTGGTTGTGGCGCTGTCCGATACAAGTAGAATATGATTTTGGGAGAGTGCCCATTGTTTCATCTCGTTTCCTGCTTTCGGGTGGGCTGACATTCCAACTTGTGCTCACAGAACAGGTCTGGCACCTCTGGGAGAGTAGGAGTAGGAGCCATAGTGAATGTTCCATGAGACTAAAAGTTTTTCCCTTTTTACGGTCAGTGGAAGAAGGCGAGGCTAGCCATGGTTGTAATCCGAAAATTCCAGCCTTGACTGTCAAGCCAACCCCGACCGACACCATATCTGCACTCTGTCAGAAGTCCAACAGAGAACTTGAAGTTTGAGCCTAGCCATGAGAGAATGTTAAACTTAAAGAGCTCTCGTTGGAGACGTACAATCTGGCTGCGCCAGACTGCAGCCCAGGCAGAGCACGGTGTGGTCAAGAGCAAGCTATGATGTGTCTGCCTACGCAACAACTGCCTACACGACACTACACTACAGCACTGCCACAGCCAGGATGCACTAGTGCATCGTGCCAACTTATTGTAGCTTTACTTACGCGAACTGACCGCTACTTAAGTTAACTTAATTGCTGAACCTTTAGGTTTGGCTACCCAGGAGCAGATGGATTGATCCCACTTTCACAACATGACCAAATAAAATTTACTCATACGAAACTTGTCATCTCGGCGTTCACTGTTGGCAAATAAAATGTTCCCGGCACAATTTGAATGTTAGAGCTCGTTTGAAATGGCTGTATATAGCCGTTACTGGATTCGGTTACTGGTTCTACGTGGGTAAGAAGACAATTATCAATGTTCACTTTGCGTTTAGTCATTTCTGCTTTGTTTTCGGGCCAGTATCCGAAAACGCCTGACAATCGCCGGGATCAATTGCAATGACCATGGCACGAAAAAAATCTTTTACTTTCGCCCTCTATGTCGTCCCTTGCAACCTTCTGCGATGTGCCTGTCTCCGCTGTATTCAACGGCAATGCTGCAACCTCTCATGTGTCTCTTGATTGGGTCATGGACTTTGGACTCCGGTCTCGCAACTCACAAGTATCTGGTCGCCTGACCCTTCCATGCGATATTGGTGTAATCTCTTTGGACATGAATAATGTTCCCGTAGCAGCTTCTCTCCCTTCAAATCTTGTGCTTGGCCTTGACTGGCTCCAGTTTGTACGCAGCGCTGCCTCGGAAACCACTGTACACTTGAGCTCCGGCCCGCTTGATATTCGACGCCCCCTTCTTCCAACGTTCGATGGGCATGGAACATCTGGAGCTTCGTCATCCAAAGGTGCGTCATGACGGCACGATTCCATATCATGCACTTGTTCATATATTCTCAGATGTGCTGTTTGTTGCACCGGTGCTCCGAGAAAGCATCAGCGCTAACTATTCCTCGTCGGTATCCCGCGGTGGACCTGGCGTAGTATCTGCCCCCTCGTCGACACCCCATACGCGGGGTGTTGATGCAGTAGCCACTGGTACGCCAGTGGCCCTTTGGGCGCCTCATACGCGAGGTGTCCAAACTCCTCGTACGCATGGTTTGCAAAACATTTGAACCCCTCATGTTTTATGAATTTATTGATTTATTGAGCTGGGTGCTACAAATCACGCTGATCATTTTTAGGCGCCGATCGCCCGTCAATCACATAGGCGCCCAGGCGCCTAAAATCGTAGAATTAGAAAAGAATTAAACCTTGTACAGTTATTTCTTTTATATTATACGTCTTTTGTTTTCAGATTGTGATCTTGCAATCCCTAAAGCTCAAGGTTCAGCTTCCGCCTCAAAGAGGCCTAATCCATGTCATGTTACTTAAGTTAACTTGGCCCGCCAAGTTGGATCAAAACAAGTAACTTATGCCATCTGATGCCATCACCTGCAGCCAAGTTAGCACGTTGCGGCCAAGTTAATTACATTTTCGCACGTAGGTGGCTCAAAAATATGGATTAATGAGTTTAAATCCCAGAATTGATTGCTGCAACTACAACAGTGATTTCCCTGAACGAAGTTTCCTGCGTTGGTTAGTCTGGGACCCCAATCGCTGCTCGGCCTTTGTATTCTTGTCCGCGACTTTCCCTTTTTTCAAACGCTTCTCCAGCCTCTTCTCATCTATATTGTCGTCGGCCTTGCGCTTCAAAGTGATAGGGATCGGGTCTCTGGGCGCAGAATATGATGGCTCATCGCGGCGGAACGTCGGTGGACGGAAGTTTGTGTCGTAGATCGTGTGAGCATGATTGAACCGCAGCATCCGTTTGATCAATATCCCAGACTTGCTGGACGATAAAGGTATTGATGAGAACATCACGTTCAAGCCCTTGACGCCGTCAGAGGGCACGGGACAACAGCACGATTCCGGAGATCCGCCAGTAGGTCTCCGTTGAGGTCCAGCTCTTCGCCCAGTTTGTTCTGAACAGCGAGGAGTTGGAGAAGGGTTGAACCTACCCCGAGTACTCGTGCATCTCGCTCGGGCTCCATGAGGTGAGAGAGATGATCCCGGACCCGAACTGAACCCGAACCTGACGGGAAGTCAGGTTCTGGAGAGATCGAAACCCCTTATCCTGGATAAATCTGAGCCAAGGTGTGTCGAACATAATTGAACTTTACTGTACTTAATCCAACTTAGATGTCCTTAACTTAACTTCACTTGTACTTGTACTTTACTTTACTTGCGGAACTAACTTACCCTGCCATAAGTAAAGTAAAGTTAGTTCTGGCAGGGTAAGTTAGTTTACATAAGTTACTTTTGATAGCACCTGGATATACATACCGTGCGGCCTGTCCGGTCGAATCTCATTTCGTCGCGGTAGTGGTGGGTAGCATGAGAGCCGCTGAGTAGGTCTTTGGGCGATATCTCCGAGGCGCGCCCCAATAGGCAGGCCGCTCAAATCCAATATTTCGCGGAAGTTGATGGCCTCCTCACTGCCGAAGGTTCCAAAGTAACGCTCGTCGATTTCACCATCAGAACTGGCCTCATCGGTTAGAGCGCATCGTGAAGTCAATACTAGTGAGTGAAAGGCGAAATCCGAATTGGTGGGCAAGGGGCCGCAGATGAGATAACAAACGCGTATCACGACCGTTGAGGAACTCTGCAAAGAAATTTGGTATCCCGAGATATTCGTTCCACAGCAAGCACGCCAACGACTTGGGTGCACTGTCAGGGCGGAAGTTCTTTCAAGAAAGTCAGATTTCGTGGAACTTCCGGTCAACAGCGTGCATTGTCGCAATGCGCGGCTAACAATATGCCGTGGGGAGGATGTTGTGTATCAGGGCGACGCGATAGCCACCAGTCACGACAGACATTTGCTGCTCCACGCCGGAAAGTCCGACCACGATGGAGGGTAGGTGCCCGCCCTGAGTGTCATGGTCGAGCCGCTTAGTTTGGACGGCGTGGTGAAGTTGGACTTGGCCTGCCTCGTGGAGGGAGGGGAGGACGACAATGAGGTTGACGAAGTGGCTGGATAAAATATTCCTCCACGATGCTGCAAGGTGACACTTCGAGTCAGGCGTGGAGAAATTGGTGTGGCGAACGCACTCGGAACTACCCGTATGGATCAGGAGTCTTCTCAGTTTGAATCGCGAGGGCGTCGCAGATCCTGTGACACCCATCGCCGCGCCTGCTCCAGCGGTTTCTTTAATCCAAATATCGCATGCGGGATTGTCGAAGGGTATCTAGTCTTGTCACGAAAGACTCGGTCAAACACGTCTGGGAAACGTACCTTATCCGGTGGCATCTCGCAAACTCCGGAGATCTTTCAACCGTCATTCGATCGTCGGTCATCAGAGTCATAGACAGGGAAGCTGGCAGAGATCCCGGTGCCAGTAGCAGTTTCGCTCAGCGGAAGACCGACCGTGCCCAATCCATCGATATGGAGACACGGATTGCGGGCAGTCGTGAAATGCACGAAAATTGCGAAATCACCATCGAATCAGTACCGACCTCCAAAATAGCATCCAATTAGACCTGAAGTGGCACGTTGAACCTAGTACTTGAGAAACTCGAAGCCCTCCACACAGATCCGTGCTCACATCCACTTCGCCGGTTCAGAGTGGACATCAGCGTATGCACATCATTCTTTTTCGAACGAGGATAACGCGTGAGCGGTTGATGCGAGATTGCAGGGACATAAAGCGTGGCTCACCGTCAATTTGTGCAATGATCTGAGTCAGAGAAATGAGCAGGGTAGGAAGCTTGAACTGGCAACTGCGGCATCAGTGTCAACGTACTGCGTCACGGGGCAGTGTTCGCCCGAAGGCCTTCAAATTCAGGTCTCCAGATTGTGAAGGCCTTCTGAAGGGTGAAGGCTTCAGCGTGAAGGGTACGCGAAGGGGTTCATTTGATTTTCCCACGCTGTTTGACACAGTCGTTTCGACAAGTCCAATTCAATAAATTAGGCATGATACTCGTCCTCATTCTGCCGAAAATTCTGAAGGCCTTCATGAAGGCCCCCCGAAGGCCTTCAGGGTCTGAAGGCTTCACCGTTCGGGCGAACACTGTCACGGGGAGTACCGCTCAAACTTCTCTTCGCTGGGCTCGTCGTCCGCGGAGCCGTTGACGAGTCTCGGAGCAAACTATCAGGATGGCCGCTCAGAGCGACAACGTGAGCGATATTGAGGCCGTGGTAGTGAGAGGGAGGTCAACGTGTGACAGTCACCGCCACGTGGAGTGACCAATAACTCACCGGCATTATCCGGAGCCCCTAATTTCTGGCTCCGGCAGCTCGATTCCACTCAATAAATTAAAGGATAAATCACCACGATTGATTTGTATCTAAATGATTTAAATTTCAATGTAGACCAGTGTGGCGAGCAGGAGTACCTAGTGAGTTGAGGAATACAGGCAGATTGATTGAAGTTTTGAACGACTGTGCCCGCCGTTGAATTGTGTTCAAGGCGGAGCCGTTAAGTCCAGCCCCACCTGGCATATTCTGGTACAGAGCCGAGGCAATAATTGGGTGTGCTTTCTGCCGTTCCCGCAACCGGCGTCACACCAGAGAATCGTGGAAGAGCGGGAGCGTGTAGCGACCCTTTTGTACTCATGGCAATAACTCGGTTGAGCCCAGCGCGGACTTTCCCCTTTGGATCTGCCATAGGCCGGGCTCGATTCAGTTTCCATGTTATACTTCCATTCACAGGATCTACTTGGACTGCTTGCAGGCTGTTGCATGTTGTCGCTCAATGAGAATGGTCGGCGCTGTCCGTCGCAGATGCTACGGCTTTCCAGTGAAGGTATATTGAGGTAATTCGTACATGGAAACACTTCTGCTGCCCTTGATTTAAATTCCGATGCAGTACCACGCGCTCACAGCGACTCCATCCAAGCCACCACCTCCTCCGCCCACTTCTCGCCCTGCGCCGGACGACGACGCAGCGGTGCCGAACCACCCCGCCCCGCCTCCACACACGCCTCCACCGCACTATAGAAAAGAAGGAAGGAAAACGAGTCACCTCCGCACCCTCGCCTTCCTATCCTCACATTCCCCCCACACACCCGTCGATTTAACGATGCTGGAGCGGTCGCAGTACATCAACTCGATGTAATGGTTCGTGATCAGGGCGCCGATAACGTGGCTACGAAGCCCATCATACGATGGCAGCTCGAGTGCATAGCTCGCACACTGCGTCGGTGGATCCTCCTTCTCCGAGTCCCCGTCTCCAGCGTCCACGAGAAGCTGATGTGGTTTTGCCCCTCCGCCATCATCTGCGCCGGCGCCGGCTTGATGCCTTTCTCCGCCACCACGGCGTCAAAGTACTTCGCGATGACCTTGAACCACGCGGGGTCGTGCTCACACTTGACAAACGCCAGCGGCGGCAGCTTCGCAATCAGCTCCGGCGGCGCGGCGCGGAGGAGGGCGAGCGGTTCGTGCGCGGCGCTCAGTTCCGGGGAGGTGTAGTACATGAACGTGGGCGGGTCGATACTCTCGGGGGCGGAGTAGAATGGCGCGGAGGCGATTACGGCGCCCTTGATTGGGCGATTGGGAAGGACGTCGGGCGGATGCAGTAGCAGCGTCAGCGTGTGCACACCCCCAGCAGAATGGCCGAGGAAGAACACAGAGTTGACGTCCGCGTCGGGCCCGAGCTCTGCGGGGTGCGCCACCGTCACGGATGTCCTCGACGGGGCCCGGGAAGATTGTTATGGGAGCCAGACGGTAGTCCGGGATGACTGCGACGAAGCCGCGCTTGGCGAAATACAGCCCGAGGTTGCCATACCCGAGATCGACTGGCGCGGGGAGGGTGCGCTCTCCAGTCACGAAGCCGCCGCCTTAGACGTAGATAAAATCGGGTGTTTCTTCCCTGCATTCGGCGGGTAATAGACATAGAGCTAGGCGGGTTCGGAAGTGGACAGAATAGGATATAAAGGCACGTTACCTGGTGCCGGTCCGTCGCGCCGTGTTTGAAAGTCTTCCGCGCCTGCGCAATTTCCTCGCGCTTAGATTCCAGCAGGGCGCGAAGGCCAACATGGCTGTGCGGAGTTGGGATCTTTCCGCAGCATACACGATACATATGCATCGGGACTTGTACACGCACTTGGGAAGAGGATTGCTTGGATCTCGGTTTCCTTCATCTGTGCAACGGCGTCCATGTTGAGCTTTCCGGCGGTGTGAGGGTAAGGCAAGGATGTAGTCGGTGGTCCTGGCGCTCACTTATGAAGACGATAAGAAGTGCTATCGGTGATGCGAGCGATAATGAGCGCGCGCTTTAGGGGCGGCCGCGGCCGCCGGGTTTCACCGTAACCGGTAAGTACTGTAGCCGATGTGAAGCAATTCCTGGTCGAGCCGCGCATCTGAGTCTCGAGCCAGGCTGAGGTAAGATTGCGTCCCGCTGAGTAGTCGCCAATTTTCAGCCCCTGCCACACAGGATTTACAACCACATTCATTCACCAGGAGAACTATTGCCACTCTAGTACATTCCGGTGGTGCAGTGTAAAAACGTTAAACGTCGAGTATCGGCGCCAACGAGCCAAATAATAATAACACGATGATCAGAAAGTGATGAGGAGCGGGTACTCGTGTTTCATTCGCGGGGTAAATCGACCGAGGCGGCGCCATAGAGACGATGCATCGTTTCATGCACGGAAATAAGGAGGTTCATGGAGATTTACGGGACAGACAGACGGTATCTAGGGTTTTCTGAAGCGCAGGGACTTCAACTTGGGAGTTACGCTGGGCGCGCGTATGCCGAGCATCCACATCCAGCGGTTCGAGGTGGCCAAACCCCACAAAACCTGAAACGCAGACATTAACACTTGCGAAAGACACGTGCTAGTCTTATTACGTAGTGACCGGGAGACCACGCTATTTGGGAATCAAGAAATAACGCCATGACTGATTCCGAGTTCATATTCCAGATTGATGATGTACTCTGGCGGAAGAGACGGGCGGATAGCTTCAGGTACATTGGAGCTTTCGAATTAGCTTTTCGCGATGGCGATAGGTAGACCAGAGTGAGTATGCACTGCATCGGAGACATGACGAGAATCAATCATGCCACAGCTAGCCCCGTCGCTCCGGAAGCGGCGAATTATCTTCACGAGTCAGAGAACCAGCATCTGCATGCGTTTGGTCCGCGATGGCCTAAGAGCTGTAGAGCGGATTCAGAGGCCAGCGGTGGCAGGAAGCAAAGAAAAGATCCTCACGTGTGGGTCACGTGTGATTACCTTGACTAATCGACAAAAATAATTTAAATAATCACCAGAGCGAGGATCAGGTTGGTCGTTTCCCCCAAAACGAGGGTGTATTCTGGTCCTGTATCAGGGCGGAGAATAACTACCAGTGTGATGGATTTTTGGGGAGTCAAGGGAGCAGTTTTGAGTTTCATGCTTCAGCGTCCGGCGACCGTTGGCCAGTGTTTCCGTTGACGGAATTATTAGGGTTGTTCACAGTAGCTCTTTTTGGCTCCTTTTTGCACTCCTTTTTGCTTCCTTTTTGCTTCCTTTTTGCTGTTTCCCAGCCATTTGAACAAAAAGGAGCGCAAAAGGAGCTCAAAAAGGAGCTCAAAAAGGGCTATTTGTCACATTCACGAGAGTACCCGTTCACAATAGCCCTTTTTTCGCTCCTTTTTCGCTCCTTTTTGTTCAAATGGCTGGGAAACAGTAAAAAGGAAGCAAAAAGGAGCGCAAAAAGGAGCCAAAAAGGGCTACTGTGAACAACCCTATTATCATCATAGAGCGATTAATTCCGGGGTGGTGTATGTATGGGCCCCAGGCCGACGGCCGGACGGTTCGATTCCCGTCGGTCCATGAGAAGACTGAAAGCTGATATACTCCATCTGACTGTTGTCCAGGGATTGGCGAAGAGGTTTCCTGCAGCGAGGAGATCACCTACGGCCCGCTGGGAGGTAAGTTCTAAATTGTTCTGTGCACATATGGCTTTCGAGCACGTCTGGCAATCCCCCGCCCAATGCATGACATGTACTTGATATTCACCACCGATGTAATTTGCCTCCCGCTGTAAGTGATCGCTACTGGCCTATTCACATGCTGACAATCCCGCGGAGGCGTCCCGCGTCCCGCAGATCGGACGTATCCCCGCCGTCCCGCGGTTATTCAATTTCCTTGCTAAGGGATTTGCGCCGAGGAAATCATTGTGTTGGTTAGTAGGAGATGTAAGGTAGATATACTTGCCCTCGGTCTCTTGAAACCTCGTAATTCAGACACCCAGCGCAGAATGTGTACAACGTCATGTGTTACCATGTTCAGATCCCAATTATTATCCCACAGCGGTTTGCATCGTCCGGATCCGAAGTTGCGATCTCATCACACCTAACCTAACCTGCGCTCGCTCCCGCTGGACACACATGAGTTTGAAACCGCGGCCGAGCCTGGGAGTATTCACCTCCGAGGAGATTTGCATCAATCACATAAATTCGAATCGGATGTCAGAGATGCTGGCACGCACATATGGAGTGGCGTACAACAACAGCACGAGGGCGGAGCCGGAACCTCTCAGTCCGTTTGGGTAGTATTTCACTTGATACATTTACAGCGACTGTACAACCGGTCGTACATACAATACGAGAATACACAAGTGTACGGGGTCGAAAAACAGCATCTAAACAGGGGAAAAAAGAGCGTGGGGCAAACAGAAGGCGGTGGGGGTTTCACGGCGAGGGAAAATCACCAGCTGGCCTGCCTCTGTTGTTGGTGGTGTTGGACGTGTATCATGTGCTGCTGTTTCTCGTACGCCCACTTTGCCTGCAGCTCGGGGTGCATGGCGGGGTGCTGCTCGTACCCCGTCGTGGGGCTGTCAAAGGGCGCGAGCCCGAGGCCGGGGTGCACAATCGTGGGTGAGGTGGTATAATAAGGAGCGGATTGGACTCCGGGCTGCCGATGGGGATATCCCTGCGGATGGGAGGGGGCCGGCGGATGAAGGCCAGTGTGGGCGAAGGGGGCGTGCATCTGCGCCGCCAGCATCTCGGCGTGCTCCTGCTGCTGGCGCTGCAGGAGCGCGAAGTCGTCGTTGGGCTCCTCGGCGTACTGCCCGGGCTCGGCGGCGTACTGCATCCCACCGTACATACCGAAGTTGCCTCCGCCGGACTCCTCATCGTCGTCGCCGTCGTCGCCGTCGACCAGATCGCCCGCCTCGAACTCGAGTTCGCCGCGGATGACGATTCCGAACGCGTCGCTGCGCATGGGCTCCTCCGCAGGGGCCACGCCCGCGCGCGCGCGCCACTCGTTGACTTCGTGGCGCAACGCGTCGGACTCGTTCTTCATCACCCGCAGCTGCTGCGCAGCAAGGATGCGGTGCCGCCGCGACGCGTTCAGGTGCGCGATGGAGGAGTTGACGATCGCGGATTTAGAGGGGCGGCGGATTTGGTGGAGGTTCGAGAGAAGTGCTGCAAGGTCCTGTCGCCGACGGGGTAAACCATCACGAAAGCGAGCGCGTCACACGACACGTACCAGGAACCGACTATTCAGCGTCTCCCTGCGCTGGCGCTCGACGGCGTTGTGCGTGGCGCGCCGTTCGGCGGTGTTGACACGCCGCGTGGTTTTTGATGTGCGTTTCACGCCGCCCGAGGCGCTGAGGCTGGTAACGCCGTTGACAGACTCTTCGCCCGTGAAATTCATGAAGGTTGGCATGGCAAGGGGTAGCGCAGTCAATACGGGGGTGCGAGGAGGGCCGGTCGAGACAGAGTTGGACGACGATCCGTCGGATGTGGAGGACCCAGCGGGCGAGGGCGGCGCCTGGTCTTGGGAAGCGGGCATTTGGTATATACAATTTGGATGCCGGAGAATGATGCTTGATGATTAGACTGGCCGGGGGTTGCGAGGACGGCGGACGAAGATTCGTTGGTGGCACAGGCAGGCGGGAGGGGAGAAGCCGAGAAGGGTCGCGAGAAACTGTGGGCTCATCTCAGTACTCGAATAGCGGGTAACAATTCGGCGAGGAACGCACCTCAGCGGGATCCTTAACGACGAGGACTAGAACGGAAAGAAGGGAGGGGAGGGGGACCGGGGGAATCAGATCAAGGTCATAATGGGGGCGAGCCGCGCCTCTGGCTTTAATAAGGACGACGTTCTCGAAGCGACGTCGCTTGCTGCCGATGCGAAGGCTGCCGTTTTCGAACATTACATTTGATTGATGTCTTTCTTTGTCAGTATTGACATCTCCCCAGTATCACCGGTTTCCGCCCAGAATGAGTGGGAGAAAGTACCCCCTTCGGCCGACACATGCAAAATAAGCGCTACTCCTGTGCTATCCTTAACCATTCCAGAAGACGGTGGTGATCGGAGGATCCTTTGCGAAAACGTCATTCCTAGGGGTGTAAAGATGGGGTTGCCCGCGGTTCCGCTGGAAAGTTCTAGGCGAGAGACATAGCTCAATGTAGATCCGGGACGATAACTGGATAAACGGCTGACCGATGTCGTTGACCACCTTTCGATTGTACAGCCCGCAAGCTTGAGTTCATTAATACAGCTGTACTAGTCGGTTATCGGAGACTTCGCTTCCGGGAGCACCACCGATCTTCGGAGAAGGATGGGGTAGCTACGCACTGGGGGAAAGAATCGGAATCCGGGAACTTCCGCCTGGCTAGGTCGCACAGGCACACATCAAGATCGGCATCTCTGATTGAGCTCCGCCTCTTGGCACCGGACCTCCAGAGGAGAATGAGCCATTAATTCAATAATTGCGATGGACGCGAGACAGGAGATTCCCTCAGTCCTAAGGCTCAAAGGGCTTCATGCACCCTCCCGACTCTCACTGACTCTGCCCTGCACAGCCTCGATTTTCCTTCGACATCGGCAAGACTTCGGAGCTGTGGACTCTATCAAGCCAAGGAGATGGGATCAGCAACTCTAAAGGCAGCGGTCCGAAGTCGACAGACATATGCGCACCGCAGTTGCTACTGATCGCGACGCATTGGCGCGTCAGCGGAAGTCATCCCGCCACCTGTCTGGTCATCGGTCACTATTTCTGACACTCAACAGCTACACTAACCATTTCCATGGGGTCCCAACTCCTCGACATTGTGACCGAATCCGATCTCCGCCGCCTGCACCGGCCGCAGAATACCCGAAGGCCGCTGCGGGTGATGGCGCTTAGGGGCGGCGTCCCGAAATACTCCTAGCTCGCCTGCGACGATTTAATCGACGAGCATCCGTCGCAGCTGGGCCGAGGATGCCAGGGGGCGGAGGGGAGCTTAGCGGCAGTAGGAGGCCCGAGGATCTGTGCGATGACGTTGGAGAACAGACAGCCAAACATCGGTGGAGTTTGAGTCCCGAGGTGCGGTCTCACCATCAGAGGGTATTTAGACAGATATCGATGCGATGCGGGGGGCGGGGAAGCGGTAAGTAGTTGCCAGACCTTGTGGGATCCGCGCTGTCGCCTAGTTAACAGGGATATAAATTGATATCAATAATAAATAAATCGGACCTTCAGAAACAGGTGCGCGCGCTGCGACGCGGGCACGGCTATCACCAACTTTCACAACATCCCGCGCTCGAGGAAAGTCCGCGGGACCGACATATGAGCCAACACCCCACACACGGGCACAATCGAGAACATAGAAGAGTGCCATAAGGGGTCGTAAAACTGGCGTTCCAGAAGTTCCTTGGAAAGAGGCGTAGCGATCGAGGACTTTTGCCGGGCGTTACATATCAGCGTTGGAAGAGATTGAGGGCGCAAAAGGAAGTGAGCGGAGCCTTTACCATAAAGCTCCATTCAAAGGGACAGTCGAGGACCATCGGACGCGAATGAGAGGTGAAAACGAATGAGACTCTCTCACACATGTCGGAAAATAGATGCAATGACCCAGGGTCAGCGTTCAGGGAAGAAGTACCGAGCGAATCTTGACCTAAGGAAGTACGTGACTTTTAATAGTGTATTAAATGTCGGCCGCCATTAGTGTCTTCGAGGAAGAAGAGCCCTGGATGTTCATGGATATCCGAGTCGAGGCACGTGATAACCGTTGAGAGGGAGGAATCATAATGCAGCTAGCGTTTGGTCTCGCTCAGATTGCGGCTTGAATAGAAGACTAGCCCAAGAGAAAAACGACAATCCTCCTTGGACTCGGAAGCTGAGATGGAGAGGCACAAACCTAAGCTAGCCGAAGATATGAACAAGGGGAACTGAGGTGGAGTGGCGCTTGTGGAGAGAACTACTAAGAGTCAGATAACCTTTGAGGACATGGGCTACGGTGCAGGACCATGAGAGTGGAGTCAGAGCCAAATTTCGAGCTTGGCCTTGTAATTCATTGCTTGTCACGACCAAATACTGCAGCACTGCTTCTACTCTCTTTTCGCTCTCTGGCGTTTCCTTAAAAGGCAGTCGTTTTTCCGGAACGGCACATCCGGCAGTCCTGTGTTTTCAGACTCCGCACTTTGGCAGTGGCACGAAGTCGGACGTCGACGGTGCACTGAGTTGAAGTTTTCAGGGCAGTTTATCATGGTGGCAAAGACATTCCAATAGACCACGGCTCTCAGTACTGGTACTATAACTACTATTACAGTACATTGGTGGAAACTTGGTGGAAACGGCGCTGCCGGTGGACATTCGTCCAGAGGGACGCGCAAGACGCGCCAAATGGGTGCATGGCGTCGGGGAGGAAGCCGGGACAGGCTCTAAACCCGTTGACTGGGTCGAAAACGCGTCGGGGAGCGCCCTCGCGTGCGGCGGGAGGCGGCTGTCGGGTAATTTGGCTTCAAAGATTCGAGGTCGGGTCCAGAGGAGACAGAGGGAGGGAGATGTTTGAGGGCAGCAGAGGAGCCGTATGGCGCTGAAATACTGTCGTGCGATGAACGGAAGGTGGCGGTCGTGGGAGGAGGAAAGAGGCACGAGGTCGGAGAATGAAGCTGTGTGGCAGGCCGAGATGGCTGCCGAACCTCACGTGGAAGCACCTTCCAAATAAGGAGATGCTTAGTCAGGAACCCAAAGGCGAAAAGTCAAGAACTCTTGGAGACCAAGACAAGGCCTCGTTGGCGCCTCGCTCGACACTAGCGTTCAGCTTACTCAGCGCTGAACGCACATGAAACCATCACTAGGGTTGTTCACAGTAGCCCTTTTTGCTTCCTTTTTGTGTTCCTTTTTCTCTCCTTTTTGATATTCCCGTAGTTTTTTGTCTGGTTTTTTTCCCTTTTCAATTCAGAGATGTAAAAAGGCCCCAAAACCCCAAAATGCAGACTCCTACGTGCCGAATTGGGCAGAATACACAAAAAATGAGCGAAAAAGTGACGAAAAAGGAGCTAATGTGAACGGGTGGTCTGGCAAATTTGGAAAAAGGAGACCAAAAGGGAAACTTCCCGGAGCATGTATATCCTGTCAAATATTTGCTTGTTGGAAGGAGTACATGGTTTGTTCAGAGGGTATTTAAAAAGATAGGAACTATGTCCTCCAACAAGAACCAAGTCCAGAAGAAGGACCAGTCTGAAAAGGGAAAATAAAAGGAACAGAAAAAGGACCCTTTTTGAAAAATGGACGAGGTTTCTCATTTTTGGAAAAGGGCCCTTTTTGGCTTCCTTTTCCCGTTCCTTTTCGGCTTTTTTTTCAAAAAGGAGGACAAAAAGGAACCAAAAAGGAATACAAAAAGGAACCAAAAAGGGCTACTGTGAACAACCCTATTGGAACGTCGACGCTGAGCTATCCTGCGTTCCTCTGATGCATCACTGACAGCATTCCCCTGACAAAGCTACCTTGTATTTGGAAATTGGCGCTTATTCAAGGGACCTTGTATTCTCGGCCCATTCAACCCATTCAAGCTCAACCGTCCCATGGCAGTCCTCTCAATGCTCTCAGGATCCTGGTTCATTATTTGCTGGAGGCCCAAATGCATCCCTGAAGAGATCGACAGCTTACATATTATGAATCAGTCACCAACTATTCGGCACACCACGGACATCTTGGGACTCGATCTGCCCTATCCCGGATTCGCACGCCACTCCCAAGTTTTCCCCGAGCGATTGAATAGACATTGGACAGCATTGGACAGGATCTGAATATCGATGATCCCGGGTGATCCCTCGTACTTCGGGTAGTTGATGGTCGCACTTCGCTGATAACCATACCCCGGTGAGACGCACGCCGACCTTCCTTCTTCCTTCATCCCTCTTCTTCTTCCACCCTCATTTCACAGGCTACTATGGCCGACGTGCAGGCACACACCGCACGGTTGGTCGCGCTCTTCGTGAGCTGCGTCCTATACGGTCCGTCCTCCGAAATATCCAAAGACGTTAGCTTACTAATACGCATCCCATCCAGGTATTTTGCTCATGACATTCATTCCTTCCATTCGCTCTCTTCTCTGTTCTGCAAGCCAGAAGTTCCAGTTCAAGCAGCGCGCGGATATCAAATTCCCCATCGTCGCGGCCACCTCCATCATGTTTCTCGTCTCGAGTGTCAGCGTCGTGTTGTCGCTCCAGAGCGTAATCGATGCGTTCGTTGATTACAAGGGGCCCGGGGGCGCCCTGGAGTTTTACGACACTGTCAATGCCGGATGGAAGCATTGGATAGTAGCGATCGAGGATACAGTTCAGGTCATCACCGGCGACGGGCTCCTCGTAAGTCCCAAGAATAAGCCACCGCTCCGTTTCTCCCACCGGTATTCTGTAGATCTATCGCTGCTATGTGATATACGACAGGAACTGGCGTGTGGTTATTTTACCCGGGATTAGCTGGCTGGCAATGACAGGTACGCCATTGGCATATCTATTCACTGCGCATTTCCTCAACAGGGACCGTACAGCGCTCTCGATCACCAGCTCGTACTACGAGGCGGCCCTCCCAGGCGCCAAGCGCTTGAACGACCACATCACTATCCCTGTCCTCTCAGTGACTCTCTTTCTGACCTTCACCACGAGCGTCATCACGACGTGTATGTCCACCAATCGTTCCACATGCTCATGACACCGATTCCCGCACGCAGATCTCATCGTCCGGCGGCTCTTCACCGTCGAGTACAAGACCAAACTGCACGGAGCGACGCAGACCCACTTCCTCACGCGGGTGGCGATGATCTTCTTCGAGACCGGGATGATCTACACCCTATCGGTCGTTGCGGCGCTCGGCGTGTATCTCTCGGGGAGTAACCTCGAGTACGTCGCGACGCTCGCGGTACGTCTTTCGCCTATTTGAATCACAATCTCGCGTCTCACGTTTTTCAGCTCATCCACATTATCGTGAGTTGTATTCAGGCTTCTCCTTGTGCCGAGATGTCTAGCCCATGTTGAACAGCCAATAACATGCAACCTCCTCCTCATCCGTGTCGAGGGGATCAATCGCATCGGGCCGCATGGGACTCCATCTAACAGGTCCAGATCTACGCCATTCTCTCGACCGCCAGCTACGGAAGGGAAGGTCAATTCCAAGGCGATGGAGGAGGTCTAGCGGTTAGGCCAGTCCCAGAACTGCAGACTCGCCGTTGGATGAGCGTCCTCCGCGCGGACGTTTAGGTAGACCAGTTCGTCTGTTAGACACCCGCTCTGTCTTTCTCGAAGGAGGACACATTAATATTGTATAGCATTTAATTCACGTAGATTGGATCTCTGTCTGTCCATCACCCAGGGCAAAGGTAGCTTATCGCGTTATAATTCCTCTTACTCCGCCGGCAATGCTCTCCACACTCCAGCTTTCGCAGTCCCCGGCCCCTTTCACTCGCGCGCGCGTATGAAGTGCACTCCGCGCAACGCCTTATTATGCTGTAACCGCGTCCGCGCGGCGAGATACTACGCACACGCCTCCCCCTCCGGAGGCGCGTGCCGCCTTCTTCATCGTCGAGACGGGCGGAAGGTTTGCGTTGGACAGTGATAGATTCTGGAACCAAGAAACGTTGTCGATCTCGCTGGGAATGTGGTGTGTTGGTAGTGCAACATATGTGATCTAAGTGTACGGGCTCAGTGACAGAGACGTAGGAATATACGCCAGATCGCTTTCCTCCATTTACTCAATTGAGAGATTCACGTCGTGGGCATATAAGTAGAGCGGGGGTCGGCTCGGAATGGTTATAAATTAAATTATTAGGACTCGACGAGAGCCACGAGAACGTGTTCTCAATCTTCGTCCAGATTTTCCAAGACGTCAACCTTGAACCGCCGCATTCCTCGTTGAGTAAGCTGTGAGCCCGCATCGTCGTCACGATCGTACGGTCCCACATTAGCAACCACGAATCACGCTCCCAACCTCTTGCTGCGCGAGCTTTCCTGGAAGATCGTCTCTTTGGATCCTACGAGCTCTGCCCGCGATGCATCTGCGCGGTGTCAAAGCGATCGGCAACACAAGCCCGCGGGATCGTCAGGCGCAGGTGCACAAGATCGAGCTCCAGAAAATGTTGCGCTGCAGAATTTCCTTGTTTACCTCGCACGAGAATTTCGCGCGAGGGAAGAAGGAAGGCGGCAATGCAGACCCCGAGGGCAAGGACGGAGTATCCGTATGTGAGGGCGAGCACCAAACATAGCGGTGCAAGGGGGTAGCGGCTGACAATGACTGAACTCACAGCCTTGTCCCTTCAAGTTGTCGAATTGACCCGCTCGGCGAGTGGCACTGCGTATGCGAGGACACCTTGCGACAAGTTGCCGGCTAAAAAATTGCTGAATGTTTGGGAGGATGCGTTCAAGGATTCCTGGAGCGTCGTGCTCAGATGTGATGCTAATGTCCCAGAGTACGCGGCGTCGAGGGCAGCGAGCAGCGCAGAACTTGTATTGAAGTCCGTGCGTGCTGATGGGGAGACCAAAATAAAGCTTGAGGAGGTCCCGTTTGTACGCTAACCCTAACCCAGTAAGATGTTCAAAAAAAAGAATGCGCAGCCTTTTGGAATCCGGGCAACGACATCGGCACAGCGTCCACGAGATTTGGGAGATGGCTTCAGAAATGTTCGCAGAGTCGAGGATCCAAGATCTATGGCCAGTTGAAGTTTCAGGCCCCGAAGATAGTTCGACCAGAGGACAGTTAAAATGTCAATCCGGTACATTTGAAGCCACTTAACTGGGCGGTGCCTGAGAATTTGGCATCCTGAATCTTGTTCTTTGATCTTGGTAACGTTACGAGGGGTACAATGATCCTGAGAGATATCATGTTCCGCTCCCAGCGGTACTTCGGCTCATGGAAGCGGGTGCGTTGCATGGAAAACCTCTTGCAAGTAGAAAGAATACAAGTGAACACCTACAACTGGCCATACGCTCGACACCAGAGCGTGCATCTTGTTTTGATCGTTGAGAAGGTAGCAAACCAATGAGTTTGATTGATGAACCGCAGCATGCAAGCTCTCCCGGTGTAATTCCGACGAACAGAGGAAAGAGTCAGGGCGTGGGATTCCGTGGTCGAGGCACGATCAGGCCAGAGCGACCCGGAGTGACCCGGAGAGTCAAAAGCAGAGGCGAGAGACGGCATCGAGACGGCATCAAGCGGCGGATCACGGCCCGATCGCCCGATCCTCTCTTTCTCTTCCAGCCACTCCGCAACCATCGTACGTCAGGCAGCTCCTTGAGCCAACGATGCCAGGGCCCGAAGCTCGATTCGCACAACGCTAGTCAGCGCCAGTCGGGCCGACTTTGGTCTGCTGCCTTTGCTATCTTAATCGGCGTCAATTCTGAGCCAGTCCTGCTCTTCTCTAGTCCAATCTTGTAATCGTCGTCGGGACCCAAGGATGCCTCGTACTCTCTCCTGCCGTACGTCCATACTCAGACATTGTTCCCTATCCATCTAACTCAACGCAGGATCTTGAATTGCACTGCTCAGGACTCTCAGACCACGCTTTGCACTGGTATCGATGGATTGGCTTTGGCGTGTGGGTCCCGAGTACGCCTTCTTTTCTCTCTCGCCGTCATTCTCATCAGCTGACAAAGATCTCGATGTAGCGCTCCCTCCCCGCCCGCTGCTACTCTGCCGTCGCCGTGGCTCTCCCAGCATCCGCATCCTTCGTCTCCCAGAGCAGCACCTACGCCCTCGTTCACAGCACCGCGTCCCTTCCCGCCGGCGCAGCTACTCCTCTCATGTCCATCCCTTGCCGCCTCCGCCCACTTGCCCATGACAATCGCCCGCGCCCCTTTTGCGCATCGCTTCCCCCCTGCGTCGGGCATTACATACCCCCGTGGTCTACGTGCCTTGTCGGGCAGCTCCGACGTCGCCGCATCGCAGCCCTCCACCCTCGCAACGGGCGAATGCGGATGTATCGCTCGGGATACGAGTCTCCGCGCACATGGCGACTAGCCCGTCCACGATGCCGCCCCTCTCCTCCTCCCCACCCCAATCTTGCGCGCAAGGATGGCGACTAGCGTCAGCGGGTGGTGTGGGCGGCGTAGTCCGCGCTGGCGTGGATGTGGGTGCGGGCGTAGTCACCAGAGAGGAGATTGGCGCGGGCGGCGCGCAGAATTCGCGGAGCACTGGGAGGATTTTACCAATGCGCCCGCGCGCTAATCCCAACCCCACCCTACGTCGCTGTTACCCCCTCGTTTTGCGCATGCCCCGTCCCAGATCCCTCGTCGACGGCGGGGGCGACGCCGCACACGCACTAACTCCGCCTGCGCCCCTCGACGTCGTCCCCCCGTCCTCCCGTCCTCCCGTCCCCGTCTTCGCCTATCCCACCCTTCTCGTACTGCCGGCCTGCTGCGCGCCCCGCCGTGTAACCACAATCATCCCACCATCTCCCCATTGACCTGGCATTCGCGGGGAAGGGAGGAGGCGCACGGCCCGCTCCCCATCGTCGGCTTTACGTGCGGCCCGCGTCCCCACTTTCTCCTCCCTGCTCCGGTTCCTCGCGCGTCCAGTACCCTCCTCCTCTTCCGCCTCCTCCGTCGGTCCCCGCCACCGCTGAAGTTTTTTCCGCCGCCTGCCCTTGGGCTCGAATGGGTGGGGATGGGGAGGAGCAGACTGGCCCCGGGGTCGTATAGGGAGGAGGCGAGGGATGAGAGTATGGAGGGTGGGATGCGGGTGCGCGCGCGCGCGCGATACGCAAGCGCGGGGACGCAGAGGATGGTGCGGGTGCAGGCGCAGGCGCGCGAGCTCCCACCTTCGACTTTGCGTGCACACGCTCCCTCTTCGTGAGGTCGGCATCCCCCTCCCTCCCCCGCGTCCAGCGCCCTCCTCTTCACCGCGCCTCCCCGAGTCCCCGGCCCCTTTCTTCCGCGTGTGCGGGGAGGTGGGCGAAGCAAAGCTGGCCTCTGTGTACGTGTAGACGAGCAGACCCACCTGCACGTTCGGAAGAAGGGCGCGGGTAAGAGGGGATGCGCGTGCGTCGCTCGCGTCCAGAATCCTCCTCCTCGTCGCACCCGTAGTCGTTCCCCCCGCGCTTGGGCTCGAATGTGTGGGGAGGGCCAGCACATTGTGTAGAAGCAAAAGCAGACTGGAGCGGGGGTCGATGAACAGGGCGTGTGGATGAGGGATGGGAGGTGGGAGGTGCGGTGCACGCACGTGCAATACGCAAGTAACGCTGGATCGGCACCCGCGACGATGGGACGCAAAACCGCGAGGGGGCGTCGGCGCGGGCGGGGGATGATACAACGGAGGCGGGGAGGGGGATGACGTACGAGGCAAGGGGGGGGGGGGGGGGGGGACGGGGATGGGGACGTGGTGCGGGTGCGCGCGCTCAGATATTGCCCCATCCCGACTTTGCGTGCGGCTAGCGCTCGCGCTCCTTCTCATGCACGACCCGTGTCGTCGTCCCCGCTTCCTCTCGTGCCTCCAACACTTTCCGCGCGCGCCCCAGTCCCCGACGCCGCCTACTTGATTCCCCGCCTCCGCCTGAGGAGTAGAGCGCCATAGTGTACGGGTCGGCTTGCGTGCGCGGCCCGCGTAGACGTACGGGAGGGGATGGGATGGGAGGATGGGAGGCGGGATGCGCGTGCAATACGGGAGGGAGAACGAGGATGAGAAATGAGAAATGGGTGGAGATGAGGAGGGTGTGTCGGCGTGCGGGTAGAGGGCGATGCGATGAGGGAGACGCAGGTACGGGTGGGGAGGTGTTGCGCGATGGCTGGGCGCGAGTGGGGACAGGCGCGCCGTGCACCGGTGTCCACTCGCTGATTACAGACGAGGGGAGGATGCGGGCGGGCGACGTAAGGGAAGGGAGGGAGAAGTAACACGGCTCGTGGAGACCGGCGGATGAGGGCGAGGGCACGGAGACGTACACTGGGGCGTGAATGGAAACGGGAGCTGCGTCCGCGTGCGGCGGGGATTTGCCAGCAGAGGGGAAAAACACCCGATTCCCTCTGGATCCTTCCACGATCGTTTCTCCCAGCTGGATCTCGAGTTATCCGCTTCCACGTCCTCCAGCTCTGCCCGCGCTGGTCTTGCACGTGTGCCTTCCGCGCCCCTTCCTTTCCACCTCTCGCTGCGCAGCCGCATGGGGGATTCATATCGCTCAGGCTCTGGCTGTCTCCCCGCCCCCGAATCTCATGCCGCTCACTTCGCACTTTATCCGCATTAGCCAGCGACGAATGGTTCTTCGTCGTCGTACCAGTACAAGTACGCTGTCTTCACCTATTCGCGTGAATATACCTCGTTCTTGAAGTCTTTACATCGCCCTCTGATGCATGATCGCGAATTCCTCGGCTGCCTTGAACTTATTCTGATCTCGAAAGCACTGGATTATCTCGCGGCTGACCCTGCCTCTCGTCTGGATCCGACTACGCGCTGTATTACCAATATAAAGCGGGTAAGGCCGACAAGCGGCACAGCCCGCTACCAATTAATTGTTGGGGTCTTTCAAGCTGATTGAATTTTGTGTAGATGTATACATCATACCTTTGCAAATTTAACCAAAATTCCTTGTGCACAGAGTTCAAGGCCATGATATATATCAATACTAAATAATGGTGGCCCAACGCTCGCTCGGTCGCCGTCGCGGGCGTCCCGCGACGGCGACCAGCTCACATTGGGCCACGGGAAATTACACTTGACCGTTCAACTCTCTACCTTGATTTCTGATTGTTCAACATCTTCGTATAATTTAGGTGCATGGATGAGATTTTTTTTTGTTTTGTGTGGGTTGGCACTGAAGCGATTGCTGAGCTCTCGTTTTCAAAGTGATGACTCAGCATGTTTACGAGTGCGGCGGCGGCAATCATCGGCACACAGCTCGGCTGCTAACAAGCCGGAGAATTTTGGCAGAGAGAATAGGTGCTTATGCAAAAAGGCTGACGAAAATGTGATCGTCCGCCAAAATGCACTTTGATGGGGCGCCCTATAAGAACCCGTACCTAAAGGTAGCGGGAATATTGGAAACATCTAGGGTGGTGCCGACTTGGCAGCACGCGCTTAGCTGGCCCGCTCTCTCCCCGTCTCCTCCTTCCTGCTTGGTTCTCGAGCATCGTTTTATCATTCTGCTTTCTGGGGGAACTTGCGAACCATTGCACCTTCGTTACAAGACTTCTCCTCTGCTTTTGGCCCAACTCATCGCTTGAGATGCTCCCGATTACTCCGGATCACAGACTGCATCTGGGTCTCCATGGTCCATATCCACCAGGATCTGGGTTTTTCTGACTCAATGCCTCTCGACTCTGTAAACCGGGATAGGTGCGACTGAAATGTAGTCCTCTACTACACGCGGTGCAACCGACGCCTTTGGAAATCGCCGGCTGGCTATCTTGCCGACATCCTATTATATCTTTTCAACGGACGGCCCGAGTTGGCTGCATCTTCGAAGTCCCTTCCTGCAACATGCGGGTTCTGGTTGGATTCTTTAGAAACGGTCCCGCAAGTGAAAGCTGGTCATGAGTTTAAAGTAAGCGAAATTAATCCGCGAATTGTGGGCGATGATGTATGGTTAAAATATTCGAACGATACGTGTTGACTGTCCTTCTTCACTCATACTCTAGACTGTGAGGTGTTGTTCCGCAGTATATGGGTGGATAATGCCCATTATTGCGCAGCCGTCCCATCATGTACTTTCCCCTCTCTCCTCTCTCCCTCTTATCTCGACCTAAATTTATTCTTTGACTCGTGATAGAGCCAACTTTCAGTTATTCTTGTCCTACTGAGAATCTACCTGGGCTCATATCTCTTCACACGGATTGGATATTCTGCCGTACGACGGCGCCTTTATCGGGACGACCCTGACATCGCATAGGTCTCAGACGGGAGGGTGATCGTTCAGAGCCTTAAAGCTCGAGAGTGGTGCAAAAGTGGTGCAGGCCGCCACGTCCCTAAGTTCTTATCTCTGGACATATTTGTCCACACGCTATTAACCCAAGAGTGGGCAACTTTTCATCGTAATTTATACCCTTTTCTCGCACGCGCTCGTGCGCGCGCGTGCCAAGACAAGACAAGATATCCAAGATCGCGTGCATGGGCGATCACGAGCCATGTCTGAAAATCTCACGCGAGCTGTCAAAATTTCCTTTTTGGTCTGCAATCATCTGTCTCTCACGGCCGATTGACCCAGCCAGATCTGCTGGGAGTCATTCTAAAGTACTTTGCAGTAGTCCTGGGTATAAATGAGCTTATAATTGTCTACCAGAAAGGCACATAACGGGCGGAAAACGACGCATCGCTCGCGTTGCGAGCTCCACGCGACCGAAAGATCCCGCGCGATTTCGATAAAACCACACTCTCTCTATCCGCCTGGCTTCCTCCATTTTCATATCCTTTTTCCTCAGTCCTGAGCTTTTTCCCGAGGCCGCCAAAGGCCGCCGAACGATCATGTTTATTATAATTCACATTCCTCCTTCGATAAATCCTTCCTCACCTAGATTTCTCCAGAGAACCGGGTCGAAGCCTCCCTTATCTTGTCTTGCACGCTCGCGTGCGAGAAAAGTGTATAAAAACCCCGATGTGGCCAGACACCATTGGCCCTTCACCCAGTCGCGTGCCACAGCCCTGCAATCTGCAAGCCCTGAGTGGTCGGCTTTACATGGCTCCGCAGATAAGACAGACGGTACTGGGCAAGATGGCTCTCTAGTTATGGGATCAAGACTGTAGAAAAGGTATATAAGAGTTCTGACCTCCCGTCGTCCTCATCCCTCGATCAAGCCATCTGACTTCCATCGCCTGCCTCTGAGCCTCTTTGAGCCTCTCTCGCCTCTTGAATTTTTCCCTGTTCTTCAGAACTCCAACCATCTGTTCAACATGAAGGCTGCCGCCATCATCTCCATCCTCGCAGCCTCCCTGGCCACCGCCGAGGTCACCTGGACCTTCCAGAAGTTCGAGAACGGCGTCGAGGTCCCCTTCTCCGCCGGCCCCCAGACCAAGTTCCAGTCGCAGGCCATGGCCAAGGTCGGCGAGGCCCGGAGGCGCAACCGCCTCAACGGGCGCGCGTCTGCCGCCACGGTCACGTCGTCCAACTGGTGCGGTGCCGCCCTCACCGGCTCGGGCTTCACATCGGTCGTCGGCACCTGGACCGTCCCTACCATCACCCTCCGCTCCGGCCAGTCCGCCGCCTCGGACCCCTCCATCTCCCAGTGGGTCGGTATCGATGGCTTCAGCAACTCCGCCCTGATCCAGGGTGGTACCCTCTCCCAGCTTGTCGGCGGCCGTCAGGAGAACATTGCCTGGACTGAGATGCTGCCCGCCGCTCTCCGCCAGGTTTCCCTCACCGGTAAGGCTCTCTTCACACTCATGATTGACGGTAAATATGGCTGGCTACTAACACTTCACCCGCACAGTTAACACCGGCGACAGTATCACCACCAACGTCACCATGACCTCGGCCACCTCCGGCACCGTCACCATCAGGACCCCCCGCGCCTCTATCGTCGGCACCGTCAGCGGTGGCACCCGCGTGTCCGGCACCTCGGCCGAGTGGATTCTCGAGGACTTCCTCTCAGGCGGCAGCTTGATCGCCTTCGCCGCCTTCCCCACCTCCAGTTTCACAGGCTCCGCCGTCCGCTCCGGCACCTCCGTCACCCCCTCGGGCGCCACCCTCATCGACCTCGTCCAGAACTCTGAGCTCTGCTCGGCCACGCTCTCGGGCACGACCGTCTCCGTCCGTGACTCTTGAGCAACGACTACTACTTCTTCTTCTGGGGAGTTTGGAGAAGGGAGAGCTGTACAAGCTCGTTGGGGATGTAGCTACCATTTTTTGCATTGGAGCATCTTCACGCTCGTATATAGTCGGGGACTAGTGGACCCAAGCCTATTTATAATCTGCATGCTTATTCCTGGATCAATATTAAACTCTTTCTACCTCAACCATCGAATGTCGTTGAACTTTCAGTGCTCGTCTTGGTATGCATCGTTTCTGCATCCCATCATATATCTCAACTTCCATCCTCTTGGAGAATTGGAGGGTGTTATCATTTGAACCCTGCTTGAGACTGCAGCATTTCATCGATCTCGGGTCTCACGTATCCAGCGGAATTCCTGGTACTGTCAGGTCCCAGGTCTGAAAAGCGAAAAGTAAAATTCCCTACCTCCATCCTGTAGTGTCATGTGCTTTGGACTTTGAAGTTGGCTTCTTGACGGTGGTTGAACAATAGTCTGGGAATATCGCGATTGTTGAGGCTGAACGAGAGGACTGGAGGATCTTGTGGTAAAAACTTACTTCAGCGGTGAACAAACAACACAACAGACCAGCTGTGCAGAGCAATTTGCGGACGAGCATTGAATCCAGAGTGGAACCCTAGACGGCGGAGACGAGCTGGCGCGGATACATACTGCGTGTATCACAGACTCGGGGGGCTAGACCGCTCTTGTTAGTCGAATTAATAGAACATTGGCGTCAGGAAAGAATGAAATAAAACCAACATGGCCATATTATTTCCTGACTTGTCGGAAATCTGGAGAAATAGTTATAAGTACCAATGAAAAATCGTGCACAGCGGGGACACATACCTAAAGCAAGTTTTTAACTTCAAAGCAACTCTTAGATCAGTAACCCTAGCAGGATTGCTTAATCCAGGGCTGTTGAGACAGGAATCCTGGATTAAAGCACAGATTTATGAAATTGTTTAATCGGTGGCTGAGCTGTGGTTAGCGAAGCAGCAAAAACTGAGACCGTGGGGCGGTTCGAACCCTCAACCAGGTGATATCCGCGTCAGAAACCGTTAGACTAAAGCGTCATGTTGGACGTAGGTTTTGATGGCAATATACTATGGTTCGGTAGCTATGTACACAACCTAACTTACTTCCGTTCTTTTTCATCAAGTCGATCCATCTGTGGTGCCACTGTCATATGAGTGAAAAATGAGGCTGGAATCCATTCTGTATGACATCCCTGAGTATTTTATGAACCTCTGTTTATGCTCAAGCCTCAATATCCCCCACTCGCTGTCGAGATTTTTGTTCAGCAGTGTTTATTGAATCACTGTTCAGTCTCTCGGCATTGATCCCGATTAATGAATTAATCGGTGGTAATTAATCAGCATTGAGCCCAATTATCGGTTAACCTTGATCATTGCTAAGACTAATTACTTCGGGTACAAAATGTTGAATCACCTGCAATTGTTATGAAAGGTCCCACTATTGGATCTGTGACAGGAGATTCCCGAAATAATCCCGAATATGCCCAGCCAAGGGTGCTGCGGCCTGCGTGGCTTTGGATCCTCCTCGCTGCATAGGTGGACTGTTTGCGGATGGTTCTCGCCTATGCATATACTTGGACATAGCCACTCATAATGGTTGCTTGATCTAGTGGTTGTGTTGTCTGGAAGATCAGAAACTCAGAGGTCTAGGGTTCGAACCCCCCTCTGTCCTGTATTTTTGGTTCCTCCCTGTTTAAACCTCATTTAACTGGTTTAATCCATTCATTCAACACGGCCACCCGATTAAGCAACCGCCCAAATCCGTGATTTAATCCAGGATTCATGTCTCAACAGGCGCGGATTAAGCAATCCTGCTAGGTCTTCTTCATCTTAGATTGACCCGAGGTTCGTTGACAAATGGATGTCCTGTCATCGTACCGCAAACATGGGCAGCCGCCATAACCGGCCAAAACAGGTGTGTCTAAGATTCCACGCGGTTTTTGTTGCTCACCAAATTCCCTACCCTTTGCAAACTTTTGTGAGATGAAGATCTGAGAGTGAAATGTGCCGAATTGTGTGGATCTCCGAATTTTAAGACTGAAACTGGGTTCACGTCGCATTCGTCAAATCTTCCTAAAAAGGCAAGTTCAAAACTTCATGTAGCGCAACGAATCCACACTTATAGGACATGTTGTTCGGAGAGACCCCGTAAAGTTACCCTCAGAATCATCCAGGATATTTATCTGATTTTTCTTTATCTCGACCTTCTTAGCGTCCCCGTCAAATCTAGGAAAGCCTGGCAAGGGCAGGAATTCCACTGAAATGTTCCGGTTATTGACAGCTGGACTTCCAATGGCAACTCACGCTTAATAAAAACTGTGTAGAGCTTGGGTTAGCTCAATGCATTCACGCGGAACGTCAGGGATACGATTTATTACCAGATTGTTGAAGATAGGCTGTAACTGCGTACGTACAAGCCCATTCTCACGTCTTAACCCTGTAAACTGAATCGAATAAATATGAATGTGTTGCTTCTTCATAATCAGAGCACTCATTGTGAAGATCGACTATGAATGGGATAACTACTGGATGCTAAATATATGACGTGATCGCGTCAAGACGCGTCGCGTCCTTGAATTTAGCCTTTAGGCCAAGGGAAAATTTTCTCTACTTCAAATCTTCTTTGACTGATTAAATGGGGTTCAATAGATTGTACGAGGCTTTTATACACACGTTGAAGTCGTATTCTACCTTACTCAAGACAGGGAGTGCTCCTGTTTTACCCCCGTGGTCTTTTACCACCATGCCTTCCGCTGCCTCGCCCTCAGTATCCCAGAGCCAGCCACACCCAAGAGAAATGGAGGTATATTTCATCCTTCTACCACAGTATACTGTGCTCATCATACATGAATTATAGATCAATGAGGAAGAGTGCCTACTTGACCTCGAAGATGCAGACTCGTTGCTGGAGCATGTTCAAGAACTTATTTCCTGCATTTCGATGACTTTCCAGATGACTGATTCAACGACGACGTTGCAAGATAAGCAGCAAAAATGGCCAAGGCAAGCATTACCAATGGAACTCGCACTGGACACGTACGGTAAGTCTGTCCGGGTTGCACCGTTTGTCGACACCAATGAATGATTGTTTCAGGATCATCAAACACTACTTCACGTTCCATCTAGTCGAAATACACAGTGGGATGCCAAGCGCGTCGATGAGCAGACTCCTCGAGAGATTGCTGCATTCATTACACAGAAATGTGGCCCGGTTGAGCAAGGTTTATGGTCAGTTTCGATTATTTTACCTGAGCCGCGTTAGCTGAAAGGAATTGGCCGTCAGTATTCTACGGCAGTCTCTACTCGTGCGGCTCTCACGATGTGGTATTGTATCATTTTGTTGACCCGAGGGCGCTTTGTTGATGTGAGCCTGAACACTTGGAAGCAGAGTCAAACGGGATTGGTTCACTCGTGGAGACTTCACGCCAATGACAATAATCCATTAATATGTCCTATGCGAGCTTTTATTCCTCTTGCTTCCCTATATGGCCCCCACGTCCAAAAGTCGGGCCCAATCTTTCTGCGTGTTAGTTCTCAAGGCGCCATAATGCAAAACCAGCCCCTGGTAAGATGATTTTTTCACCCTGGTCCCATAGACAAAGATATTGATGATGATTTAATTTTCAGACAGCCAGTATCTTGAGTCGTCCCCTCTCGAAAGACCTGCAGGAACTTGGATATGCTTCGTGGGCCCTCTACGGAACACACTCCTTCCGCCGCGGTGAGCGCCAATAGCGAATCAAAATCAAGAAGTGGTCATCAGACATGGTCGCAGCTTGGGGCGGATGGACCCAGGTGGAGGCGATAACTATGTATGATACAGTAATGACTTAGTGTTGCGACCGGTTGAGGAACGATTACCAGAACGATGCGTCTGTGCCAAAGTCTCTCCGAATGACGGCAGATGAAATTCAACGACTCGGAAAGGATGGATCAGTGCGAAACTGATGCTGCACTTCGGAAGCACGGCTCTGCACAAACTTTGCAGACTTGAACGCGTGCAAACTGGTGCTGCACACGTCTGCAGACCTGCACGAGTTCGATTTTGAACTCGTTTGAATTGGCCTTTGTCCAGTAAACTTGAAAGCTGCCTATAGAGATGGCCGGATCATCGCAGATGTCTAGGCCAGTGATTTTTGGGAGGTGAAATTCCATTTGCTGAAACGAACCGCAGGAAGATCTGCCCTGCGTGCAAAATGGCGCATTCACGACTGCTTACCTCAAGACTCACGCGCAAAGTGTATCGACCCCTTACGCTCACGGTTATGAGGCGGACTTGCTTTTCCACTGGAACTGCGATCAAATGTTTCGCTCGATTGCGTGAGTCCAAGGCGCAAGCGTAGATTGAACTGTTATGGAAGGCCGGAATCGAAGACCACCCAAAATCCGGCTGGGGTCGTTGTGATCTAGGTCCGACTATGATATCTGCCCCTGGGTGTGCACCGCACTTGACCTCCATCGACTGGGATGTTAGCAATTGTGATGGATCTCGCGAGTGGAAGTCTGTTTTTTTGCAGGTGCACATTCAGACGAAAGAGAGGACAGCCGAAGAGATGATAGGTCAGGCCGATAAGAGGTGCGGATAATCACGCTACTACGGGTGTCTCCACAGATGATTAACGCCAATGACTCCATTCACATTTCACTTACCAACAGAGGTGGTGATCTGACAGTCAAGAACGGACGAGCTGGCCAAGGGGACGCGCAATGAAGTCCAAAAAAGAGAGAGGCCAGAATCAATACATATGCGTGAAGAACAGACATAGGAGGAACCAGCCTTGAGCGCCACAAGGGACACGCACCAGAGGAATCAGAATGACAGGAAAACTTATAACAAACTGAGGTACGAGGTTAAATTGTTATAGCGTCTGTTTATCAGAGACTAAAGAAAACTTGGGGAAGATACCGGCCGCGGAGGAAGAGGGGGATGGGGAATGAGCGTAGCGGCGACAGGAGGTGGAGGTCCGGCGCGCACTGGCAGACTGCGGGGATGGGATTGCACGGGAAAATCTACATCTTCCACATCATCAGTGTCGCCGACATGCGATGAAAAAGAGCACGCACGGGGCTCTAAGTTGACAGCATGGAACGCGAGCTGAGAGAAGCAACGGCTGGGCAGAACGCGGAATTTGTTGACAGCGCGGATGCAGCCAACGAGCCAGCGAAGCTCCAAAGGCCGTACGACCATACCGAGTGATCGTTCCCGTCATCCCGGTCTTTCACTCCAGATAGTCGGCACTCCCAAACCCACTGTACTCATTAAATTATGATTCCAGGACACATCATCCTCCAGCTCATTACAGCCATTGATTCCAGCCCTTATCGGCACTAAATCCAAGCACCCCGAGACCGAAATAGTATGTTCCTCGCCGACTTCTACGTGGCATCTGAATCTCGTGCATGGCGCGCTCGCCTTCCGATTTAGGCGCCCGATAACGAGTCGCACTCGACTCGAATCGCAATCACGTCCATGTAGCCGCTGTCACTCTTATGCGGCACCTGGGAGCGCGTCGCAGGACGACATGCACTGGTCCTCCATCCACTGCTCTCGCTACCGGCAGAACGCAGCAGCAGCATGGTCCGCAGAGGGCGGTGCACGCCGAGGACAGCGGGGGCACTACGGCACGGCGCTGAGGAAGCGCTGGGAAGAATGGGGCACCGCCTGCGAGAAATGTGAGCACACTGCCGGACTTGAAGCAGAGAAGCGTACACACCGCCTGGATTGGCATCGAGCACGCGGTAGTCGCTGGGGCGCGGCTATCCGCTGCAGTGCGCCGCCATGGGCGCGATGCGAGGGCTCTGTGGCTCCCGTTACGAGAGACGAGGAATAAGGAGGCGTCTCGGTTGTCGAGAGCTACATGCTACCTATCAACGCGAGGGCTGTAAGTCGGGAGACCGCTAACACGGAATTGTAGAAGACGAAAGGGGGAGAGGGCATACCCATGCATGGCGGGAATAAAAAGGTCCTCGGCGTCTGGCAATGAACCTGGACTTGCGCCAAAACTACATACTGTTCCGAGGTGGCGAGCACGACGAGCGCAACGAGCGAGATCGTCGTCGCTGTCGTCCGCAACCGGCGGTGCGATCCAACCGTCTATCAAAGTGCTTAGCCCCGTCATTGAGATTGGGAGATCGTCGAGACGCATCATCAAGGGCGCAGGAAGACGTGTTCGTTCCTGATCGACGTCTTGAGGGTCTGTGACACTTGTGATGGCCGTATCGGGGCAATATCCGCGCGAAGAGGATCACGACGAGGTATCAAGGGTACATGCATACTTTCCAGCAGAGGTATCGAAGGAGGAGGATGTATATCGAGGTAGGTGATTGGGACTGGGAGCGAGAGTTCATAGGCGCGATGACGGTAGGCGCAAGGGCTTGGGCCGGGTGATACGTAGACGGCGGTGGAATACCCTACAAATATGTACATATAAGTCCGCCGTACACTAGATGGGGTTGGCGTAAGTAAAGACAGCAACGACGTGAAAAGTCGCAGGAAACTTGATATAAACACCGCCAGCGGGCATCCACCTGCAGGTGGCGCAACGTTACACGCAAAGCCCATCTCCCGCTCCACCTACCACAGACGTATGAGTCGCACCCGAGGCCACCGACATCTTTGCCCGCGGCCTTGCCCGCGAGCGCCATGCGGCGGACGCCGAACGGCGCGCCCGGCGCGTCGAGGAATTAGGAGAGGAGCCGCGCGCAGGTGGCGTGAGCGGCAGGCGTGGGCGGTGGGAAGGGGAGGGGGGTCTGGGGAAGAGAAAGAAGGAGTCGGAGGGTCACGTTCGGTGAGGGAGGGAGGAGCAAGGGAAAGAAGGAAAATGGAAAATGGGGACAACGAGACGCGAAGACGAGGTAGTTAGTAGAGTGGACGCACGCCCACCCTCGCCTCACGAAAGGATTAAGGCGCCGGCCGCGAATCGCCGAGCAAAACAATGTGCGTGCGCACCCCGCACCACAAAGAAATTCCGCAACACAGATATCGCCGCTGTACACCAAACAGCCGCGAGGGGACATGCACGGGGTATCCGCTGTCCACTACCAGGAAGCGTCGACGCCTCCACGCAACGAGTGGCAAGAAAGAACACAAAGTGCGTGCGGGGCGGCCGCACACCAAGAAGCCACCGACGCAGATACCGCCTCCACAACAGAAATGACCGTGTCCAAACACGATCGGGGCATCCGCGCGCCACCACCCGGGAGATATAACGCGTCCGCGTAAAGACGAGCGACATAAAGCACAAGGTGCGAGCACCCGCAACGTCGATATCGACGTCTCCAACGGAAAAACCGCGGGGAAACGCGGTCGGGACGTCCGCAATTGAACCCCCAGGAGGGATAAGGCCTCCCCGCAAACGCGGGCGAGAACAAAGGCAATGTGCCACATACCGCCGAAATCTCTCCGACGCCGATATCAACGCCACGCCCCGACCGAGCGCGGGCGAACGCGCGCGGAACATTCGGCATCCAGCACCCGAGAGGGATAAGACCTCCGCGCAAAAGTGGGGGAGGTGAAGTAGAACGTGGGTGGGCGGATAATATTACATAATAAATTCGAATTTGTGGGGCGAGTGAAGTCAAGAGCAGGTTCGAGAAGGGAGGGGAAGGGGGGAAGGGGGAGGCGAGGGGAGGGAGGAGATAGAATGGTGGAGTGGAGGGAGGACGAGAAGCTTGTGAGAGAAGGAGGAAACTGAATCGGCGCCGAAAGACAGAAAGAATTCTTTAAGCGCCCAAATATCACTAGCGGCGAAGAGGACGCGCACGCCATGCAGGACACGAGGGAGGGGCGGACGATGCCACAAAGGACACGTCGCAGGATCCCGAGCTCTGCGTACAGAAAGCCGCGCCTCTGAGGAGCACGAGAAAGAAGAAAAGATGATGAAAAATCGAAGAGAGAGCGTGACTCACCCCAACCATCCCCAATGCACTCGCCAGCAAGCCTTGCCCCGTGCGCAGCATGCACCCCCACCCCGCGTCGCTCGTCCAGCCCTTCGTGCCGCCCGTGCCGAGGGAGGGCAGGGGCCACCACTTCTTTTTGGTGCTGCCGCTGCTTGATGTCGACGTGGCGGATGAGTGGGTGGAGTAGGCGTGTGGGTGGGAGTGGGAGTACGAGGCAGGGACGGAAGAGACAGTGTCCCGCGCTCGAGATGGACCTGTCGCAAAATGAATGTCAGTATGAGTTAACGACGGGTGACGAAGGAAGAGAAGAGGAAGGGGAGGAAATGTGCGCGTGTCAGAATGAGTGGCGGGAAGGGGAGTGATGCGGAAGGAAGAGGAGAGGAGGTCGATTGAGGATGACGAAGAAGAAAAAAGAAGGGGATAAGAATAGTAGGAGCAGAGAACGCACCAATACGACGAATCCGACTGCGACGGGCTGTAGCTCATCACGGGCGGCGGCGCGTGCCCGTTGCTCTCACCCGCGTGCTCGCCGTTTTCGTGCGTCGAATTCAAAGCCCCTGCTCCCACCCAAGCCGGTATCCCCCCCACCGCCGGCAACGCGCCCAACCCAGGCAAGTCACGAATCGGCTCGAACCCCGCGCGGTACGTGCACCACACCTGCGCAAAGAACGCCGCGTGGAACACCGCGGGCCAGGGCCCCGTGTCGGGCATCCAATCTGCGGAGACGTCATCTTCACCATCTTGATGATTTTGACGGAGTCAGGGTGGAGTGTGAAGTCAAGGCGGAATTTGAAGGTGTGGTAGAGGAGGCGGAGTGCCGTGCCGTCAAGTGCCCCAGCGTCGGGAGATGATGATGATGCGCGTGGTGTCCAGAAGAATCTGACGCAGCGGCAGCGCGCGCTTCGTCCTCGGGGCCCAGCCCGGGAGCTGCACGCCGACGCGCTTGGAGGCGGTTGGTGTCGGTGCTATCGCAAACGTGGAGACCGGCGTCGGGGGGTCGGAACTAGCGGATGATGCTGCAGCCTGGGGAGTAGGGCTGCTAAAGACCGACGAAACCGCCTACGGTGCAACCTAGAGGCTGACGCGCGCTTGGGCTGAGGGGCACATCCTGAATCGTCGATCGTCAGCGATACCATTCACAATTCGAAAACAGAAAGAGCGCAGAGAAGACTAGAATACGAAAAAATACGGAAAACGTACAGGAGGGACTCAGAGGCTGGCCAAACGGACGAGAGAGATCAAGCTGATGGGAGGGGGAGTGTGTGAGTGTTTGGCTGCACCTTCCATCGGCTGTCGGCCCGTCACTTCCTTCCTGCTTCGAACAACCACCACTAAGTACTGCTTGGGCGGCTCCCGTTCTTATGCTGGCGCGCGAAATAAAAACCCTGAACGTGCTTAAAGTGCCTTCATTCCCTCGAAACCCTTGTGCTTCTACGCCGACTGCCCTCTCTCCCCTCGAAACGCCTAACTCGGCCTCCCAGCTCTCCAAATGGCCAACTAATTCCATCCTGGCGCTTTCAATCTGAATAATCGGGCCGATTCCCTCGGGCTCCACAGTCCTTGCCTGTTTCTACTGCGCTCGCTCTCCTCGGCCTCGTGCATTCAGCACGCTGCGCTCTCTAGGCAACCCTGCGTCAGCACTGTATTGCTTTCATTGTGATTGTCCTCGAAGGGAACTCAGATCTCGTGCAGGGTTCTGGGATACATCTTCGATGTTCGCTGTTACACTGCGCGAAGTCTGTCAAAGCTTAGAAGAAAATCAAGCTCTTCGCCATTTCTTGCACAGATTAATATAGAAATCAATCCGACCGAGTGCAATACAGTATACAGTATTTCCATCGTGTTTAGCTGTGCATCCGTGCCCCTCCGTCTAAAATCCAATATTCATGCACGAGCGCACGTCAAGCACCAACAACCGTCGCGTGCGCGCCTTACAATCCCCAGGTGAATCGTATTTTAAACCCTCACCACATGCTGACGTTAACGCTGCAGTTTCTATGCTTCCGACCACGCAGGTCTATGTTCTGGAGTTGCACGGCGCGTGTCACAGGCGCATGCTTGCGAAGCAGAGCGAGACCAACATGAACCTGGTGTGCTGCCCGCCCCCTGCGGCCCCCGCCCTTGTATTTCGGTATGAAACCTCCTGCGGAAGAAGATGAAAAGGCTATCGTACATGCAGCTAAGCATGGAAGACGGTCAGCTCACATTAGGCGTTCCATCCTCGGACCCAGCTGCTCTCGTGCTCTGCTTTTAGCTTGTCACAAATTCGCTCGGTTCGATTCTACTTCAAGCCTTCAAGGCGCTTGATCCTAATCTCGTGCAACGCTCAGATACTTCGCTTCATCCTCTAGAAGGCTCAACCCACACATTCGGTGGGTGTTTCTGCTACCGCTTCGTTTTCGGATTCTTCATTCTAGTCAACCAAATCAACGCTCTTACACATGCCTTATATCAGCTCCAGCGGTTTCCAATCTGTCTATCCTCACCATGTGTTCCATTGATTCCACAATCTACGCGGGAGATTTCCCGCCCCTCCACAGCTTGACTGTACATGTATCTCGTGCGAGCCAGACGCACCATGAAAACCTCAAGCACTAGCACCCGCATCAGATAACCCTTCACTTGTTAACAGAAAGGTCGGTCTCCGTCTTTGAAATTATAGCTTTAGTTGACAGTGCGTTCGGAGTCTTTTTCGAGCCCTAGTACACTATAATCCGTAAAATCCAAGCCGCGAAATTCAAGAACGCGCGCACGTCGTTGAAGGCCGTGATCCAACGGGGCTTATTTGTGCAGATGCAGTCAGTATTCTCCTCGATGTATTTTAATGTTCCCCGCTCTTCCTCTCTCTCTGAAGCGATACCAACGCGTCTGCTTGCTATGCTCTCCGACGGAACTAGGTCAAATATATTTCCTTGTGGGACTCGAGGGAAAGATTGATATGCACTGATCGTTGTTTCAAACCAGCAGCCTTTCCAGACAGAATCCACCACGCGGCTCCACTCATTTCGAAACGAGCCCACTTATTTTCCCCTTGTCGTCGACTTGGTTAACACTTGTTCTGGTTTTTATTGTTTATGTCCGGGATTGCTTTCCGCGTACTATTCCTCCCGGGATCCGTGGTCCTCTTGTTCTCAGACGTCTCTGTCGTGTGGCCGCACTTTCTAGCAGATCATCTCCAGAGCGGCCTCGAAGAACACGTGGGCTTCCAACCAATTGCACGGCGCGGTGATCTGATCCTACTGCTTCGCATGTCTAGTTAACTCGACTCCCTTCGAAGGACTGGCCGGCGAAGAAAAAGAGGCGGTGCGTTGTAGTAGACGAAAGCTCCCGGTGCAAGATTCGGAATGGGTCGGTGATACCAACAGAATTCCTGGCGCCCCCAGTCTCGCACCGCGGCAGTCAGCGATGTACTTCAACTCCTCACTTGACGAGCTGCTGCGTCGCTGACTCCCAACGTAGCGCACTTCCGCGCTCTTGATACTCGACACGTACGTTCGCGTTGCGCGCGCTCAGTCTGTATCTCACGGCGTATTCATTGCAACCGGCGAGCAGGATCGCAAATAGGCTCATGATGATCCTGTAATATGGGGACAAACAAGACGGCATAGGGGCCCACCTAAACCGCATCATTCTCTGTCGTAGCGGATCACTGCGTGGATTACCAAGGCGGAGGCGGCCACGACTTATAAGAAGGGGGTTTCTGTAATTTGGGCACCAACATGTCCTCCTACAAGTCATTCGCAGTTATCGGCGCCGGCGCTCTTGGGTCCACAATCGTCGCTGCCTTCGCTGCCCAGAACCTTCCCGTCGTCGTCCTCGCTCGTCCGGGATCCAAGAGAACAGACAAGCTCCCTGCCGGCACCAAGCTCGCCACCGTCGATACCAGCGACGCCGCTGCTGTCGCTGCTGTTTTCAAGGAGTACACCGTCGATGTAGTGCTTTCGACCGTCACCGGGTACGCCATCGGCGCACAGAAGTCCCTCATCGAGGCCGCGAACATCAAGCTGTTTGTTCCGTCAAGGCCTGTACGAGGGTATCTGGGCAGAGAAGAACCAGATTGCGGAGCAGTTGAAGAGCACCGGTATCCCGTCTCTCAGAATCTACGTCCGTAAAATTTCCCTTTGCATATATCACAGGTGCTAAACCAACCCTATAGAACGGTCTTTTCACCGAATACATCCCGTGGCTATTCTTGAACGCGAAGACCAAGTAGATCCATATTGTGGGCAAAGGCGAGGCCCCGCTCTCCGCGACGGCGCTCCCTACCTATTGCCTCTGCCCATTCCACCCCTGGAATGGGCCGACTCCGCGGTTTTTGAGGGGTTGCCCTATTTTTTTTTGCGTTGCCATTGGAGCCTGAAATCTGGGTTTATTGACCTCTTCAGTTTTTTTTTTTCTGATCGCATCATTGACATAAAGGTCGATCTTTGTGCGCGTTCGGCGTTGCGAGAGCGGTTTTGAGGGATGTACTCTGATTTTTTGGGGTGACCCGCGCGTCGAATGAAGAACACTGGCTGCGCCAAAAAAAGAAAAAAAAATTGAGACAGATTCGACGCTACGGCGGGATCAAGGTTCGAAACGGCTGATGTGAGGGCGCGCCCACCTCGGAGCATCCTGGAAAGTTGTGGGCGCAGCCTTCTAACATGCCCGCAGCTCGCCAAATATCTTCAGATTTTCCCGCCGGGTATCCCGCCCGCTAATGCGCCCTCAAATTTCCTTTTTGGGAACCGCCGGCGGCGGGATGCCCGCCACGAGGGCGCTTTTAATGGGTTGCCCAAACCCTCTCGGGGTAATATATAGGGTACATATGCGAGCCGTTGGAGCAAAAAAAAACCCCCCGCAGCAAGTCGCGCGCTCGTGCTAGAGGTCTCCCAGTATTCCCGCCCCATACCCCCTCAACCGTTTCAGCGCCGATTCCTCTGGAACTTGGGCCGCGGGGAGTTTCAGTATGAAGGACGCTTCCGAAATATTCTTGCGATTTTATGTGCAGCTGTCTTTGCGCTGTGCGCCCTCCGACCTTCCTTTTTAGGACCTGGGGGCGGCCTTCCCGCCACGAGCGCAGTTTTTATGCGTTGCCTAAACCCTGTCGGCGTGATACTCTGGGTACATATCCCTCGCATTGGAGCAAAAAACCCCGCGGGTATCAAGTCGTGCGCTCGTGCTAGAGGTCTCCCGCCGTTCCCGCCCCAGCCCGCCCCCCCACCACGAGCGCAGTTTTGATGCGTTGCCTAAACCCTCTCGGCGTACTATTCAGGGTACATATGCGAGCTGTTTGAGCAAAGAGCCGCGGCCAGATCAAGTCGCGCGCTCGTGCTAGAGGTCTCCCGCCGTTCCCGCCCCAACCCGCCCCCCCGCCACGAGCGCAGTTTTTAGGAGTTGACTAAACCCTCTCGGCTCAATGCTTAGGGTACATATCCTCGTCGTTGGAGCAAAACACCGCGCCCAGATAAAGTCCTGCGCTCGTGCTACAGCTCTCCCACCGTTCGCGCCCCATACCGCCCCAGCCGTTTCACCACCGATCCTCCTGTAACCTCGTCCGCGGGGACTTACAATACGGACGACACTCCCCAAGTATCCTCGCAGTTTTATGTGCAGCGGTTGTTACGCTATGCGCCCTCGTATTTCCTTTTTGGGAACCCACGGCGGCCTCCCCGCCACCAGGGCGCTTTTTAGGAGTGGCTTCCCATCCTTCGGCGTGATATTAGGGGTACATATGTGAGCCTTTGCAGCCAAAAGCCAGCCCACAACGCATCCCGCAGTCGTTGTACAGCTCTCCCGCCGTTCCTGCCTGCCGCGCTCGTGCTACAGCGTTCCCGCCGCTCCCGTCCCATACCACCCCAGCCGTTTCACCATCGATTCCCCCGGAACCTGGTGTGCGGGGACGTACAGTATAGATGGCACTCCCTAAATATTTTCGCCATTTTAGATGTTTGGGTTAGGTCGCAAGGGCGCGCCCGAGGCAAGCATGGACTTCGCGCATGAGCACGTCTTCGGTGATGGCGTGCTGAGGAGTGCTAGCCCGGCGTTTTCTTGTGAACGATCGTGATCATAATCGATTTCAAAACGAGATTGAACTGCACAGCATATGCTTAATCAGCTTGTAAAATGTCCAGCAAACCGCCTCCCCCCAACCAAACCCGTACACACAAATATGTTTGGTGGCTGCATTTTGACGCCTGGTACATCAGTAAAACAGCGGGTGAGTCTTTCGCGTCTTCCGTCTTTTGAACTCATCTTTCAGCGTCTTGGTCTTGCGAAGACCGTCTTACGTCTTTTGTTCCATGTCTTTGGACATCTTTGTCTTGCGAGGACGTGTCTTAGTCTTTCGTAATAATCTTTCAATTCCTTGGGTTGGAGCTAAGATTTGAATAGATTTAAAGATAAATGGCTAGTACAGTAAACATATTTATTATTATTCAAGTTTGTGAACGCCACGCGCCGAGCAAGTCTGAGGGAATCCGAGTCCGCACTTTGTATGAAATCCGAGTCCAATCCGAAGATTTACAGGATGGAAAATCTGAGGATCAAGGTTTAGAGGGAAGGCATATCCCAGATTCGAATAGGGTGATATAGGGTGATATAGGGTGGGGAAGATACGAGTTCGCTGCGTGCCATTTGCGTGTCGCGGCGACGGCCTGCGTGCTGTCAAGTGTCACTCGGTGAAACTTTCTAAAGTCCCGCATCAGCGTTGGCATCAGTAGAAGGTCCGTGCGTATCACATGTTCTCGCTTCACGATGATTGATTTTGATGGCACTTGTCTTCTTTTCCCCCCACCATCTTCGGTGTTTCCTTCGTCCTCTTTCCTCTTGCGCCTACCGCTATGGTCTTGGTTGGTCTCCAAGTCTCGTACATGGGATACAGATACCTCAAGCCACCGAATTTCAAGCTTTGCGTCAGTCTCCCCAACTCTCCTCAACGCACCTCCTTGCCAGCAGCTTTCAGAGTCAGCTCCCTTACCACAACCGTCTTCTCTTCATCTTCCTTGTTTCGCCTCAAGGTCCACATGTCCCAACTCAGTCGTCTCCACTTTCATGGCCGTCGCCCTCGTCTCAATCTTAAGTGCTTCAAGACCTGTGTTCTTCAAGTGCTTCAAGTTCTCTGAAGCGCCAGCTCTTCAAGATCCTTCAAAACCTTCAAGCCCTTTCTTCCTTCTGCGCAGTGACTTGTCTTCAGGCCGCAAATCACAATTCACTCACGGCCATACGGCTCATCCCCCCGCCTTCACCGCGCAACATCTATCTTTGGGCTGTCCGCTTGTTCTGCGCCCACGGCACGGCCGATCTACCACGCTCGAAGTCACACAGCCCCGCTAACATTTCTCAGCCCATTTTTTGACGTCCTTCAGGGTTTTGATCTCATCTAAGATTGCGCCGTGTCGTATGGCAGAGGTACGCCAGTCCATCCGCTCTGATTCCATTACTCACATCCTTCTTCCCCAGTGTTTTTTTTGCCCTGCTCGGATGGCCACGCTGGATGGACGAGAGAGATAAAACCAAATAGAACTTTATATTTTCTTCAATTGTTCTAGTAGCCCTGAATATATGTCTCTTGTTATGTCTTTCACGTCTTGCCCAAGACGGAAGTCTTGGCAAAGACTTCTGACCCTGCTTAGTGAAAGACACTCTGTCTTTGCAAAATGTTTGTCTTTCGCGTCTTTCGCGTCTTTCCTTAATTTTTGCTTCGCCGATATGTGGTACAGATCGGCGCCCCTTTGACGGTCCATCGTGAGCCATCGCGAGCCGTCGCCCGCCCTCGGTCTTGTGACATCAGAAGGTGATGAGAAGGCTCGCACCGCATTGGCGGCATGCGGCACACGATGGCACGCGATGGCACGCGATGGACCGTCGAAGGAGCGCCAATCTGTACTACATATCGGCGAAGCCAAAATTAGGGAGGGATATGTACCCTGAATATCACGCCGAGAGGGTTTAGTCAACTCCTCAAAAGTGCGCTCGTGGCGGGGGGGCGGGTTGGGGCGGGAACGGCGGGAGACCTCTAGCACGAGCGCGCGACTTGTTCTGGGCGCGGTTTTTTGCTCCAACGGCAGGGATATGTACCCTGAATATCACGCCGAGAGGGTTTAGTCAACTCCTAAAAACTGCGCTCGTGGCGGGCAGCCCGCCGCCGGGGGTTCCCAAAAAGGAAATTTGAGGGCGCATCAGCGGGCGGGATACCTGCCGGAAAAATCTGAAAATACTTGGCGAGCTGCGGGCATGTTAGAAGGCTGCGCCCACAGCTTTCCAGGATGCTCAGAGGTGGGCGCACCCTCAACTCAGCCGTTTCAAACCTTGATCCCTCGGATCTGTCTTAAACTTTTTTTTTTTTTTTTGCGCAGCCAGTGTTCTTCATTCGACGTGCGGGTCACGCCAAAAATCAGAGGACACTCCTCAAAACCGCTCTCGCAACGCCGAACGTGCACAAAGATCGACCTATATGTCAATGATGTGATCAAAAAAAAAAACTGAAGAGGCCAATAAACCCAGATTCCAGGTCCCGAGGCCACTCCCAAAAAATTTGGGGCAACTCCTCAAAAACCGCGGAGCCGGCCCATTCAAGGGGTGGAATGGGCAAAGGCAATAGGTAGGTCGTGCTCAGTCGCACGCCTATGGAAATCGCGATGCAGGCCGCTGAGAGGGAGGATGACGACGGTGACAAGATGCGCGTCGAATTTCTTGGCCTGGAATATAATCATTGTTGTTTTCCCCGAATCGCACGCAAGAATGGCGAGAACGTGTCGTCCGCGCGCTTGCATTTTTTCAACAAGTTCGCCCTGGGGGCCGTGGAATATGGCGTTGGGATTCTTGAGAAAATCACGCAGGGCTTGAAGGCGTGAGGGATGGACCTGGACGGCTGATATTGGGCGGAGGCTGTGTGGGAGAGGCGGTGGCGGCGGTTTGGGAAAGTATACCGTCGCCAACTCGGCAAAGGTGGAGTTAAGGGTGTCTTTAAGCGCTTTCTTACGTTGCTCATCGTAAATACGGAGAGTTTCACCGACGATCGCAATGATGTCGGACTTGGAAATGATTTCTACATCGCTGTTAGACAGGTTGAACAACGAGAGAAAAGTTGAAAAACGCACCCGAAGGCGCCGGCGCCGACGAGACTAAATCTGCGGCAACGTCGGGCAAGAGAATGCGGTGGGCGTTGTTCATGGAGAGACAGAGCGGGACAGTGCCAGAGATGCGGGCGAGGAATTGCCACTTGATGGTCGCATTCAGACACCCTTTGATATGATGGGTGGGTGCGTTTGCGAGGGAAGCGCGATCAACTCCGTATCTTTGGCGGGCGGTGCCGCTGGAGTGATTAGCGAGGAGATCGTAGTAACTGTCCGCCGGCAGGTCAGTTGCGGGATCGCCGTGAAAGTGCATAAACGCCGTCGTGACGCCTCTCCACTCGAGGATGTGCAATCGCACTCCCAAGTACTTCTCCGTAGCGTCGCCGAGATCTTTGCTTATCGTCTCGCCGCTCATGTTTGCCGCAATATCGGGCCAGAGGTACATGTTGTAACGCTCGGCGTGCAAGTCGCCCTTGAAGTATCGAATCAGGTCCGATTCGAAGCGACGGAAAAACACGAGGGATTTGATCAGCGCAATCGCGGTCTCGCTAGTCGGGGCGCCGAGAGTGAACCTCTTCTTCAAGATCTTGTAGGATGTTTTATCTTGCACGCCAACAATGCAGACGAGATGGAATAAGAGCATCAGGCTGCGAACTGCGGCGCCGGAGAAGTTTCGTAAGAGGTCGCGCGCAATTTCGGTAGCGCGTACAGACGGCCCGACGTCCACGATCTTCCGTGTACAGAGGAGATGGCGAAGTTTAGAGAAGGAAAGGAGCAGCTGGTAGCACGGACCGGCTTTCCAGGCTACGCGGCCGTTGATAATGTCAACGAACCTCGCCGCGCGGATCGGCGAGGACAGTAGCCAACTTCCGTAGATGCCGAACATGGGCACAAAGTTATTCTTGGGATGATCAAGGAAGGAATATCCGGCGGTGTTATTGCGAGGGTCGTCAACGAGCGAGTGGATGTCGATGAGATCGTTGAACCACGAGGGTAGCGGCTCGCCAAAGAAGATTTCCTCCCGAATGATCGTGTCGTAGTCGGTGCGGAGACCGTCGTGGAGGACCGAAATGTCGTCGAGTTTGATCATTTCGCCGTTGAATATCAGCTCCCGTCCGAATTCATCCGAAATTTGGCATGAAGCCTCGCTGTATTCCTCCCCGCGGATTCTCTTGATGAGGGCAGCGATATTGTACAAGTACGCCATCAGCGTGTCCTCGCCGTCGATTAGAAATCTCTTGTAGCGGTCGTAGGCGCTGGGAATATTTAGTTACGGATTGAAAGAATGGTTCAAGACGCACGCGGAAGTGCTGAGCTTCTCGATGATCATATCCCTCTCCATTGCATACAGAATCACGCCTCGGGTAGCCCACATCAGCTTCGCGACCAGACGCCCAATCTCCGAGGTTCGGATCCACTCGCTCGGACCCATGCTCCTCGCGACTAGATAGCAAATTCCGGCCATCTGGAAGTTAGAGACGCCGCCGTGGTCCTTCTCAACTGCGAAGAACAGGAATAGAGCGTGGTGGAGAATGGGCGCCGCATCCTCTGGTCTGAGAGAGGGAAGGAGTAGAAGCTTGTGCAGTTGAATGAGCGTTTTCTTCTGCTCCTCGGTGAGGGGATAGCATGTTGTGTCGATTGCGCCCCGCGCTTGTTCAATCGAGTTGAATAAGAGGCGCACTACCTCCCGCGAATATTCTGCCAGAGACTTTGGTAGAAGGACACGAAACTCGTCGGCTGTTTCAGCGCTGGAAATAATTATTACGGGAAAGATCAAAATGCTGCGGAGGACATACACGCCTACACGGGCCATTTTGCGCATAAGCCCATGAGAACAATGCTTTTTCATGTAGCCTTGCACGACTTGGAGCAGTTTCAAAACGTATTCTCGCAAGCGGGAGAGATAAGGATGGTCGCGTTCGTCTGGAAGACCTGTAAAGAGCTGAATCTCTACCGGCGTCAGCCCTTGGAGGTGATCGATCCAGCCTTCACGATGGTGAAACTGATCGAGATCTTGCGTATTGACAGGAAGCGCGGTGGGAAGGCGGGAGTAATCGGGCTCGGGGGCGAATCTTTGGGAATAGATTAACGATGGGTCAATGTCCGAGTCGGCTCGGCGCGCCAAAAGCGAGACGTCGACGGAGAATTTGGATGTGGTAAATCCAAAGCTCTGGCCATACGCGATGTAGTGCTCGTCAATCTCGCCTCCGATACGCGGGCATCGCGCGTCAGACTGATGTGTTCGGAGTGAGGACTCGCTACGGAATCCGTGACCGCAACGAGAGCAGAAATAGAGCGCGTCGGGGTGCAGTTTCAAGCCAAAGATGGGCTTGATCCGCCCAACCGGGAATTTCAGCTCGTGCGGCGTCACGAGGTCGAAGAGCTGCTGAAGGGTTTCGCCGAGATTAGGGGGGAGTACCATGTCTCGAAAATGAGCGCGGATGTGGGCTGCGACGTCTTTTGCCGTCACGCAAGACCCGCAAGTCAGACAAATTAAGATGTTGCCGTAGTCGACGTTGATTACGAGACCATAGGAACGGAGAGGGACGTCGCGGTGCTGCGTGATGGTGGTCTCCTCTGGGATGTACATATATTCTTCAGGGATCAACGGGGGAAAATCTTCAATCTTTTGTTTAGGCGGGGGAGGCGGCGCGGAAGGAGGCAGATAGTGGGGGAAAGATGGCCGCGAGATACCAAGGCCGGGGAATGGAGAACTGACGGGGGAGGAAAGGGGAGCGGGGTCAGGTTGATGGAAGAAAGAGATGGGAGCAGCTGGCACTGGTGCATTCAAGGGGATTAGGGCGGGGTTTGGTGCATAACACTCGACGGTGTGCTCTTGCAAGCGGACGGGATCCGGAAAGGAAAGCACGCAACGGACGCAAGAAAACACACCGAGAATGTGCTGCACGACTGTCTCCTCCTTCCCCGTGTCTGGATAACGCACGACCGTCTCTTTTTGGTGCACCTTCCTTTTGTGGTACCGTTCGGTGGAGTCTACGTCGAAGCCGCACGTGGAACAGTGGAAACTGTGAAGCACAGGTAAGGCGCAGTATCAGCCGAGACGGTGTGGTACTCACACCATGGTCTGTGGGCTGTGGAGGTGGAAAGGAAAGGAAAGAAGGGTGTTGTGTCGTCGCGGACTTTGAAAAAAAGCTGGCATTCTTGATGTGGCTGTGTGCAGGTCTGGCCCTCGGCGGAAGTACCCAAGGCAAGCGCTTGACCTGGAGCATTTACCCTTGCACTGGATGAATGACGAGGGGTATCTCTTTTGTTTAACAAGATTCAGATAGCCCAAAAACTTATCTGTGGAGCGAGAAGGAAACGGCCTGCATCCAATAGCCAGCGAGCCGGGGACGACTCGAAGTCGAGTGCAACGGGACTCGTTGGCTGTCCGGAAGAAGACGCCGTGGTGGCGAAGGCCGGGTATCATTGTGGATAAATTCACAGGATTGCCTCGCTATGAAGAACCACACCTACTCCGCCGCGCGACAAGAGGCAAATCCCGTTAGTAGGTTTGATTCAAATGCAATGTACGTACCTGGGGAATTGCCTGTGGAACTAAATTCGGCGGCTAGAGGGTAAGTTGAAGGGCGGAAGAATTGAGGCTTACATGATGGGTAATAATGCGTAAGAATATGAGATGCATTCATGCAGTTCTCTAACGGCGAAGTTCAATTATCTCATGCGGGATGTAGAGCTATCGAGAATTCATACCGCGCGAAATTTGCAACGACGGTATCGAAGACTCGAAGGCAAGGATGCTGTGCCAAGAAAATGGGGAGATCCTTGAAGCGTTTGTATTTTTAAGTGCAATGAACCGACTGATCAATGCCAACTCACCCAGGACCAAATTCAAGACCTTAGCCCGCTCCCTAACGCCCACTCAGTAGAGAAAGTAATCTCCATCGAATCGTCTAGTGTCTGTGAGACATCAAAGCTACTGAGACGGAAGGATTGAGATGGAGGGCTTACTATGAGCTGGAGGGAGTGAAAGCGGGTAAAAATATTGTCTAGATTGAGAAGAGGTCGGAATATTCTGATGACCTGCAGTTAGTTACAGGTCACCACACCTCGCCACGGCGGGTTGCAGCAAATTGTCCGCGGGGAAACGATTCGCATCCCGAGGACGTAGTCTTTACTGACTTCCTGTGCTCTGTCGATTCCAAAACGTTTGCCACGCGGGTCTCGACGGCATGTCCGCGATGGTAGAGAGCGCGCGGGGAAGAACTTCATCCGGTGGGGCAGGTGAGCGGAAATCCTGCTCAACAAAGGTCTGCGGCGTATTCTCTCAGGGCTGGTTTCGATATTCTTGTGTTTCAGGGCATGCCAAGTAGAGTTACGAGTGAAGAGACGCCAGCGTGGTGGCAGACACTGGTGTGCGACGGGGAATTCGCGCTAGACAGCATGGTGATAACCAAGTCGCCTGGGAGTGGAGAATTTCGAAGAACGACCTAGATATCACAGACACCCGCGAGAGAAAGGTTGAAGTCGTGCAAGGTTCTTTGAAAACCTTTGGTAGGAGGGTTAGCAGAGCGACGTGGAAGCGGCAGTGCCACTGATGTGACAATGTTTGATCGGGCCGCCACGCCGATCGACTTCAAATTCAACGTTGGTGGCGACTCTCCCGGGAATGACTTGGACATTCCCGGGAGAGTCCTAGACGACGTGGTCCGGTAGAGTTTTTTTCGTGTGCACGGCATTTTGGTTCTCGGCTCCGATCCTCACTGCAACTAATTCCCTTGCTGATGCCCCAGTGTTTCAAGCCGGCGAAGTTCAATGTTGGTGATGCCCCGCCCGCAACCCCGGTACCCCTGTTCGATTCCGCCGCCAAACCGCCCAATTCGAGGCGACTTGCAATGTTAATGGCAACTCTCCCGGGAACCCATTTGGACATTCCCGAGGAACTTCTACCCAAGACGAATTTTCGTTGACATATTTGGCCCTCGTGCAGTGGGACGGGTCAGTCAATGAAGGTCGAAAAACGTCAACGGCACTGACTCGACTAGTCAATCAAAATATTTCTGCACGGGGCCGAACATAAAACATTTTGACAAAATCCGATTTGTCAATATATTTTTGGTGTCGACGTCATTGAATAAAGGGCGCCAGAGAGGTCAGTCGAAAGGAGTCAATGCATTTACATTTGACTTGACCCCTTTGACTGACCCCGTCAATTCCAACACTGTCGTGCACGACACAGCGAGGGGCTTACATAAAGAACGACGCCGTCGGGCCTTTTCCCGTTTAGGACGCGGCTGAAATGTTGGCGGGTTGGTTCACGGAGTCCTCGGGCATATCCTGGATCCCATGAATTGGCATACACATCTGTTCTATCATGTGCGCCATCGAAAAATGAGAGGAATAGGGTTCAGTGCGCGCTTGAGTCACGAAACGATGGCGATTCTAACGTGGTAATGAAACCAGTAGCTAAGGCGCCCGAGGGCCGTAAACTTGGAGTATTCCTTCCTTCGTAGCATATATCGTTGCTTACTAACGCTAAGCAGTGGGCTGGATGGGTAACTCGTCGGATTTGTGGCCAGTTTAATTCAAACAGTCCACTTGCCTGCGAATTCACGAAATTGAAATGAAACCTGTATAGATCCTACCAGATCAGTGTGCCGCGGTTGATTGGAGCCTCCGTGTCTCCTACCAAAAGGACGGAGTGTGAGCCTAGGGTGAGAGGGCGAGCTGTGTACCGCAGAGGAATATTAGCGGCTTACGCACAGTGCTAAGTAGAGAGAGATGTCCGCGGCTTGGGAGCAGTTGAGCCATCGCAAGTGCGATGAGGACGGTGGGGTGTGGACCAAGAATTGGTAGTTCTTGAGGCGTTCAGTGATTGAGGGTTGAACACTTGGACCTACTTGGACAGTGCGCGCAAGGAACAAGATAGAAAAATACTGAGGCTTAGAGCTACTTGGGGGTAAAGTCGTTAGTACATAGGGACAACAAGAAAAAGTGTGCAGACGCAGCAACGCGTGAGTGGAGCACATCCACTTTCTTGCGCTTCTTGAAAAGCTGGCGGGCATCGGAGGCTGCGAGCGCGGTGTCGTAAAATGAGGGCGGTCGGGTTGCAGGTACTGGCATTCCGGACGAAGGGGATTGGGAGAAGCGGAGGCGGGCGAATGGAAGTGTAGGGTCGTACACCACGGAGTTAATCTGCCGTCCACGCGGGCTGCCGGTCTGGTGTGGGCGTCCTGGTCGCGGTTAAAGATAATCTATGTAGATGTGACTGAGACGGAATGTCGACCAGAGGGAGAAGAAGGGACATACTGAATGCAGAACCTGTTTGCAACGCGGGGAGAGAAAGCGATGCGTTGGAGCGCAGTCGCTGGAGCTGCGGACGAGGTGTGTCTGTATTGTTCAACGATTCGCACAGATTAATGGGGGTGTGCACACGTACTGGTTCCAGAGCGCGTGAACTGGATTGTCAGCGGGGGTTGGCGCCGTCCTGGGGTTGAAAAACCAGTGTGCGCCCATAGGCGGAAGCATCGTGCTCGGGTGGAACGATTGTTAAAGGCGCAATGCATGGCGGCTGAATCATTTTGCGAAACGGTACGGGCCGGCGATATTTGAATCAGGATTCAGCAGGTGCGGTAGGTCCAGGGATTTCGATTACGCACCTTCGCAGGATTGCGCGGGGTGGGGGAGTACGTAGCCCTGGAATGGCGTCTAACGAGCTAGAGCTCCGCCTTACTGCACGCCCGAGGAGAGGATACAGAGGGTGTAATGATTGCGCACCGTGCTCGAGGAGTAGCCTATCTCGTCGGCGCTGCAGGTCCAGCCCGACAAAAGATCGTCCAGTGGTGCTGCGGTGGGAGCGGCAGAGGAGAGGTTGGCGGAGGTACTGGGCTCGAGATCCAGTGAGTTGGATGGCAAATTGAGGCGCGAGTTTGTGTAGTCCGGGGAGGGAATGGACTATGGAGCGTTGAGTGCTAGTCAGTCACAGTGAAGATGCGAGGCGTCGGCGTTTTACAGGGGTTGTAAAGGACGCCAGTGGCGCGTGGGCGATCGCTGGAGGTGGCCAGCACAGAGACGGAGAGTGAGAGCGAAGATGTGAACGAGGATGACGCAGAAAGGGCAGCGTAGCTGAGATTGTACTAGTACCTTGTGGAAGGAAAAAGCCGTTAGTGGCAATATGGGGTCGAGAGGCGAGTATTGCGTACCGAGTCGGAGGATTGGCCCACCGCGAGACCGTCGCAGCCGTCGTCGGAAGTGAGAGCGTGCCGGGTCCTGAGAGGAGAGCCTGCGAACGCAATCTGACATTGCGGCGTTCACGAGCGGATACGTCTTTTGGACACATGTACCTCCTTCGGTTGCGCTTGACTTGTGTTGGTTCAGATTGAGATGGGATTCTTCAGTTGGATTAAATGTGGATGATTCAATGTCAGCGTCTTATATGACACGACCACGATTCTACGTCTTGGCGGCGCCAGTTAATTTGTAGCAATTGTTCGCGATGCATATGCGATGGGTTTAGAATGACACTGGAACGACGGAGCTCGGGAATGGATAGTATTGAATAAATTGTGAAGGATACATGAAATACTGGTGAATAATCGAACTGACGGTGGGAGTAAATGACCTGAAAGAGATGGGTGATGAGCGCGTTGCTGGTCGAGTTGCAGGGAGATTGGGGGGCGAAGAGCGAAAAGATGGCGCAAACGGAGTTGAGGCGCCGAGCGACTCGACGTCGCATCGAGAAGTGGCGGGTGAGGGGAGGCAGCCTGCGCAGACGACCGCGCGGAAGGTCACCCCTTGGTGAATTCTGTGTGTCCGCCTTTGGGATTGCGGCGCTGACAAATTAGATACGGATGCGGGTCGGTAGGGGGTGGACGAACATGTACGACCCGCGCTAACCGAGACTTGCGCGAACGAGCAAGCCACCCGCGCAGAGCAACCGGCGGATTCGCGGGAGAGTTTACGCGTGCGGCTAGGCTTGAGCGCGCTCGTGTGGGCGTGCTGAGTCGGCAGCGTTCCCGAGTGCGGAGGCCAAGCCACGGGAACAACAGTGAAATCAGTCATCCGAGGAAGAAGAGACACTGCGACGTACCGGGGGCAGCAGTGGTTGGGGAACGCAGGCGTAGATGAGCGGTCCAGTGGAAGAGGAGAGGCCGAGCACCGCGCGGTGCAGGAGGGCAGCGCCAGTAAAGGGTATTGCAGTCAGTGAGAGTGATAGGTAGAGCCGATTCGACTGCACACCTTAACCCTGTTTCCTGTATATACATATGCACGGCATCTGCAACGAGTAACTCAAGTCGGAGGCGCGCGCGAGACGAGGATGAACGCGGAGCTGGTGTGAGACGCAGGCTTCGAAGAAAAAACAGCGGTACGGCGCTTGAGATGAGCGCAGCGAACGCGGAAAGTGGATTGCGCTTGAGCTGGACGGAACTAAGTCGGTCGGTGAGCAAGGGAGCAACAGCGGAGAAGCACAAACCTAGCAGGGCAGAGGGTGTATGGGGCGCAGGCGCAGTGAGAGGGGTGATCGCTGCCGTGTGAGACGGGCGGCGTAGGGGATGGTGACGCGGACGATTGCAGGCGGATAGTGGAGAGAGAGGAGGACGCGGTGATGTACGGCGACGGCAGACGGGGTATAACAGGGGGGAGCGGGGGTTGAGATGGTGTGGGATGGTGCCCGCGCTAATTACCGCGCGCAGAAGTCAGTATGAGCAGGAGATACGGGAAAGTATGATTGCGCACCGTCTCGTCAAAGACTCATCATGCAGAACGTCTGCAGGAGGAACGCGGCACGGATGAGGAGGCGTAGGTAGTTATCGGCGCCGCCGGCACGTAGGAGACTTGGATGGGACTGGCGGGTAGCGGACGAAAGCCTCGGCTCGGACGTGAATGGTGGTGTATGGCGGGCTAGCTGAGCGGGCAATGCGGCGAGTTGAGCGGAGAGCGTGGTAGCTGAAGGAAGGATGTGGCTAGTTGATGGGGGGAGACGGCGAAGGGCGGGTTAGCTGAGCGACGGACATGGCGGCGGCGGGCTAGTTTAGCGGGGTTAGGGATAGTTGAGAAGGGAGTTAGGCTAGTTGAGATGCGGGACCGGCTAGTCGAGGGAAGGATGCGGTTAGTTGAGGAGGGGATACGGCGAGGGGTGGGTTAGCTGAGTACGGAGATGGCGGGAATAAAGAGAGCGGCGCGGGGCCGATCGATCCGCTGGCAACGCCGATGGGAGACACGCGCAAACAAACGCGTCGCGTCGGTAGTGGCGAACGAGCCAGGCGGCACAGCGGGGGATCACGCGCGGGGCATCGGAGGGGGGCCGGGGGGTCAAGATCGTGTCGAGGTGCAGTGTCAGCCGTGTCAGCGGCGTGTCCATGGGCGGGTCAGTGCCGGGTCAGCGGCGTGTCACTGGAGGGTCAGTGACACTTGGGTCTGGAGCTGGCCGGACACGGGCGGGTAGGGGGCTGGGTCAAGTTTCGGGAGGGTCCGGGAGGTGCAGGAATAGTGTCGCGGGCAGGGTCAGTGCGGCGGGCCGGGGCAGAACATTGTTGCACAGCTTTGACACCGCCGTAACCCTAGTGACCGCCCGCCTGAAACAGGTTGATGGCGATCAAAAACGGTCAACGCGTAGTCTCTGAGCCTCATCCGGACGGAAGAATAATCTGACTACTGCTGAAATGTTGTCGGAAAAAGCTGAAATTTTCAGGGAGGGCAGAGGAGATACAATATTCATTGGTGTAGAATTTTCATCCATCAAATTCCACTTTCTGAGCCCGAGTGTCAAGTCTTAGTGCATTTTCCGACAATTCAGGGAGGCAGAGGAAGAATAGGTCATAACTTAGATAATAATGGCAGGCTATGTCTGAGAATCTGGGGTATAGGAGTCAGAGATAGTATTATCATGACTGCACACTTTGATTTAGTCAGAACGGACGGGAAAGCACTTTTTTGGATGGTGGTGCATGGGCCGGCCATGCGGAGAATGAGTGACACACGGAATTTTCAGCCAGCGGTGCGCATTTATTTCCTGTGAATGTAAGCATTGTGCCGACGGGGTCAAATAGAGGGTCAGAGCATTCGGAAGCATATCTAGCAGCTGCCAAAAAATCAGCCCAATCAGAAGTCTTTTCAGCATGGAACTATTATTTGCCAAGCCCTCCCATCCTGGGAGGGCCGTAGACACTAGTCTATCCTCATACTTCCCAGGAATGTGATGAGTAATTTACTTACACAACTGGTTGCAGGAGGCCCATTTACAAGTGAAAACATTTTATCTCAGTGTGTACAGCTATGCCCGTTAATTCCCTTCCAGGACCACCCAGACTCATTATTATCTGCTCAGAACTGATTCAGTACTTGCCAACGCGGGTTTCAGTTCAAAAGCCGTGGTTCGCATATTAACCACGTTGGATATGTGGAAGAATCTGCTGTATAGGGTACGGTTTGGAAGCCCCGCTCAAACCCTCTCTAACGCCACTTCTAACAGTTGAATCGAACCAAAAATGAGCGAGAAACAACTGAGTGAAACCGCCAGATCAAAATGCTCTTTCTTTTCTAAATTTGGCTTACTGTCAAGCTCTCTGCAAACAGCTGTAATTTAGTGATGTAATGGGTCGTTTGAGTTTAGAGGATATTGAGGCCAACGGAGTGTCCTTGGGAAAGCATGAAGTGAGAGAAAATTGGCTGCACCTATTGCTGAAGGCAAATCTGCGGTAAACGCAGTCCTGAATCATGCAGCCGTGCCGAGTTATGTTGTCATGTTTGCCTACCTCATGGCACATGCTGTGCCGCTTCTCCTTCCTTTTACCTCGTCGGTCGACGCTCTCACCCCGATCCAAACCCCACCGATTCCTCAGCTCCACCCACATCAATAACAATTGTAGCGCGCTTTGCGGCAGAGCCCACTAACTAAGTATTTAATTCAGTGCTACATTGGAGAAAATTAGCCTTTACTTACTTCATGGACCCGGTAAGGCTCCAACCATTTAGTTTTTGTTTACGCTCGGGCGTAAACTAAACGGAAACAGTGCGAAAACAGTTTAAAACAGCTTATTCCATTAGTTTTTGGATTTGCTCCTTTCGTTCGTGCTTGAGTCCCCTCCTTCTCCTTTCATTCCCTCCGATACACACCACCAACGACGCTAACCAACTCGCCCCCAGACCCGAATTCGTACAGAACGCCCAAGGAGAGCACGCGGCGTCCGTGCGACGCGTGCGGGGCGGACATATGGTGCGTCACTTATTGGCCCTGCCTTCGTTCGATTCTTGTTCTCTGTGCTCCCTTGCTTTTCATTATGCTTGTTATCCGTGGATTCTTTTCGTTCCCGCGCCGTTCCGACGTCCACTTCATCCATACCTACCTACCCGCCTTATTCTTATCTGTCTCCCCTGGCTTATGATTATCCTCGTGATCCGTTTAGTCTCTCCCCTCTCCTCATCCTCTCCCCCCCCCCCCCCCCCCCTCCTCTTAAATCTAACATCCCGCGCCCGACCGCAGCTCGTACAACCAAACCCAAACCCAGACGGCGTCGCAGACGCGATCTGCGCCGTGTTGGATTCAATTGGGGATGGGGGTGCGGGTGCGAGCACGCGGGGGAGAATGATGTAAGTAGGACGTAGGTTTGAATCATCATGCCAGCTTTCCTCTTGCGCCGCGAGTCCTACACCTCACCCTCATCAATCGCAACGGGTGTCTGACGCGTTTCTTCTTTGGACCCGTCGCCGCAACGCAATAACCCCCTTTCACCAGACTCGTCCCGCAGCTGTGCTTCGACTTTGGGCAAACGCGCACTGTGAGTCTGCCCGTTGCGTCTGATCTGGGATATGTCCGCTCCTTGGTCTGGCTCCAGATCTGGCATCGATATCCTCCAGCAGCCTCATCCTTTGCCTTGTTTCTCTCTGACTGACGGCGAACTACTCCCTCCTTTCCTCGTGTCCAGATCTTCCGCCCTCACTGTCCTGCTTCCTATTCGACTCCGAGTCGGTGCAGTTTCTCGAAAGGCGGGCCCAGTGGGTCAGTCTTCTCCTCCCCCGTCCCTGAATTGGTCGCGCATTGAAGGCATTATCATCAACACAGTTATTCCTTCGGCGGCGGCGCTGCGTATTCAAACGCTTCGCCTAATCTTGGGGGCATCTGGGACGAAGACATCATGCACTGCACGGTGGGCTTGCGTATCCACTCAGCGTTGGCTGGAGAATAGCGAACTTCGTGTCAGAATTCTCAACCACGGGCAGCTGTTCCCCCAACGCAGTTTCCGGAAAGATGTACTTGCGTAGACTTTCCAACTAGCTATGGCCAGCTGACGCTATAGTCGACCCCTACATGCATTCATGTGCTTAAAAATATACTACATGGATACACAATCACCACTCCGTATCGTCGTAAACGAGCGCCTCCCACGCGACCGTGCTGGCGTCCCACTCCCTCGCAGGTAATTTCTCAAACTCGGTGTAACTTTCCAACGTCACGGATCCCTTCAGGGTGTCGATTAATTCAGCAGATAATATTGAGAGACAGAAGAGACACACCTTGAACCACTGCGCGTCGGTATAGTACACGACGACTTCGCGATCCCTGGACACATTGCAATATTAATTAATCAATACATCAATCTCAAGGACGGGCTGGGAAGGAGAGGGAGAAAGAGCGGGAACGCACTCGATAGGGAACGGCGCTACGAATCGGCCCCCATTTTCGAGCGACTCATTGTTCAACCAGGCTACGTATTGCCGGAATAACGCTGAAAATTAACCCTAGTCAGCCAGCGTACCACAGGGTGTCCGCAGACGATTAAGGCACACACACCTTCAGCAGGCAGCCTCCTGAATTTCCACTGCCCCCGGTCGTACTCCTCGCGCATCTGCTCCTGTGTGGGCAGATGTGCGGTCCCAGCCCATACCTTGGCGAACGCGTAAGATTGGTATCGCCCGACGGTCCACGGGCGGACTGCGCGTGAGATAGCCAGTCAGTCGAGGACTCGAGGGAAGGAGTTGAAATCATAGCGGGAGACACACCATTCGTATACGCGATGGTAGGATCCGGGATCCAGTGCCCGGTCCAGTGCAGATCTGTTGGCTGCCCGTCGGCAGTGCTGGCCAGCCGCGTTAGTGCCGCCTCGAACATAATCCCCACGACTCACAAGTTGGGGAAAAAGATGTTGGATCGGGCGAAACCCGTAGCGAGGATGATCTGCAAGCCGTGAGCGTCATACTAAGCGACGCGAGTTAGTATTACCTCGTCGATCCCATGCAAAACCGTCCCGTTCACGAGATGAATCCGCCCGTCCTTGATTCCCTTGTCGTGTTCAGCGAGCGGCTCAAACCGTTCGATCTCGGGGACGAATTCCGTGGCGTTTGGAAATCGGAAGAAGCTGCGGAATCGCCTCTCTTTGTCGTGCGGCTAATATCACAATTAGTATGGAACGGTAGCGATGTGCAGTGCGGGGAGGAGGACTGACCCGGATGCTGGCAATGATTTTCCCCGCATAGGGTGCGATGTCGCGCGCAATCTCGGAGGCGGAGACCGAGGCACCGACGATGAGGATGGTCTGTCGAGCAATTAAATTCGGGGGACAGAAGAACATATAGCGGGACATACCTTGTTGAAATAGCGTTCAGGCCGGCGGTAGGACTGCGAATGATAGATACTGAATTGATCTTCGAGCTTTACCTTGCTCCACTCTTGAATGCCTTCGATCTCGGGGATGTGGACCGCAGCATACGGCCCTGTGGCGATGACGACGGCGTCAAACTCCTCCGTCCACCAGTGCGCCTTGATCTCGTCGCTCTCCGGGAGGCGTTGAAGTTTGCGGAGCGTCAGCTTCCACGTCTGATCCGCCTCGATTTTGTCTATTTTTTCGACACGGGTGGAGTAGGACGTGATGCTCGGCGCTGTGGAGTGCGTGGGGTGGTCGTTGGAGTTGAGATTGTGGACAGAGGCGTAGGCGCGGACGTGACGTTGAATAGTGTGGGTAGATAACACCCACGGCTAGTTTGTCTTACTCAGAAGGAGTATAGTAACGAGCTGAGGTGTAAGGCTTACCGCGTCGGGAGGGTACTTGACATCAGGCAGTTCCGTGCTAACCTTGAGTGGATGATAAATGAGATTGCTGCTTGGCCCTTGGTCTGGATCCGCTTACCGCTGGTGAATTGGTATGAAGATTGTCCCAGACCGGACGTGGCTGCCAATGTTCCCTCCATCTGTCCGCCAGACTTATCCCGTCCTCGCCGTCCTGGTAATAGTGCGTCGCCGGCAGCTCAGCCGGGATGTAAGCGATATCGTCGCGCGACTTGTCCCTACAAATGGTGCGTTTAGCACGGGAGGCGGACTGTGGATGGTACTACGCACGGATAGGGCTCGCGCGCAGGAGTCTCGTCCGTGTAGTACCAGTTTCCTCCGGGCGACGGCGCGCGCTCAAATAGCCGCACCGTGAAGTTGTGCTCAATGAGTTTCGCGGCGGCCTGCAGACCCGCAGGGCCTGCACCGAGGACGGCCACGCGCTTGATAGGATGGTGAAAGACCGTCCACGGTGCACCCGTCTCCTTAGAAGAGAACGGGGCTTGCCACTGCGAATTGGCGCCGGTCGCCAAGAGTGCATTAATGAGAATGAGGATGGGGAGTGTGAATCTGGTCATCTTCGCATGCGGTGGCGTTGCTGAGAAAGACAGCTATATATGTATCGCAGACAAACATTACACCAAGACGGCGTCAAAGCACGCGATAGATGGCTGCTGGCGCTGATGACAATTCCGGCACTGTACGGCTGAGACCCGGCAGATGCCGAGCCAGACCACAGATCGCGACATACAAGAAGGAATGGAAGGAAAGGAAACGATGGAGAGGGGACGGAGTCAAGAGGCGCAGCGACTTGGCAGCGACTGTGAGCGAGGATAGATCAGTGGCAGTGTGCTCCGATCAGATCATGATGGACGACGTGCGCCGCTTTGTGCCGACGCCTCTCTCTCCTTCTTCCCACTTCTCTTCTGCCGCTCAGCCCGCGCCGCCACAATGAATTCGTCCCAGCAACCATTACGCGCCACGGCCCGAAACATCGAGGCTTGCGCGCCCCGATTCCTCCCCGCACTGTGGGACGCCTGGGGTTCGTTCTCCGGATTCTCTGCGCGCACACGGATTTGCCCAAGGGAAGGGCCGTGAGGCCGAAGTGCGACTAACAGGTGAAGATCGCCTACCCGCATATTGAAGCCCACAACGGGGCGGAGGAAGGGGCATTTTGGCGTGGGGCGAGGCCGTTAGTTTGTGTTGTTCCTCTGCTCGCGTGTTCTTCCTTGACACTGGAACTTGATCAGTTCCGTTTCTGCCCTCGCTACCCCTCCCTATTTTCCTCCCTGAGTCTGTGTTCCCCTCCTACCCCTCTCCTCTCCCAAATCCCTAACCAAGACGCCGCTGACCGCATCACATCCAAGGCCCGCGCTCCAGACGCGCAATAAGGCGCTTTCTTTGCGGTTGGGTAGGCGGCCTTGGGTTTGGCACCGCCCCTCGGGCGCACTGGCATTCTGAGCGCGCGGAGTCGTGCGGGCGACGCAACGCAGGCGATCTACTTCCTGCCCGCACCCGCGTCACTTATCCTCTCCTACAGTCTCTTGCAATTGTGTACATGTGATGGATGGTGATTGCGGGGACGGTGCCAAGACAAGTGACGTGCGCCGCAGGCATTCTGCGCTCCAGGGCGGCATTGTGGTGGCCTGTCACGTCCTCTTTCTCCCCCTGCGTATTCTCACTCTCCTCTGAATCCCCTCTCGTTCCGAACGTCATTTTACGCTCCTCATTTTTTTCCCCCTCCCCCTGCCCACAAAATCCCACTAAAACGAACATCCCGCGGCACAGGCATATGGCGCGCTAAATGCACAGCACATCGCTACTATCCACACGCGGCGCTTGGCCTGCGTATCGGAGCCTCCGTCCCCGAGCCCTCTGCACTCGTGACGGGTCGACCCTCCATTGCGTTGCGTTGCGTTCCTTTTTTCGGTTTTCGTTCTTTCTGCCATATCCACCTCATCAAGGATTCCGATATAGCAGAAGTTTTCGGACGGCAAAGGATCACACTCTAACCCCTGCGCAACTGAAGGCTTCAAGTAGTTGACCGCCGGAATGGGCAAAATAGAAAAGGAATCCGAGAACATTCACATTAGTTTCATCGACTAAACATCGGAAAGGTAACCAAAATGATTACCTTTGACCACTACTCCGTTTGTGCGCCGGTCTCCCCCTCGTCCTCCGAATCCAACACTGCTCCCATTTCCCGCAAAAGATCAACGATCTGCGAACGAACGTTTCCGTATCTCACCCTGTCGGCGCTGATATATCCTCTAAAGTCGAGGTTGACTGCGAGCTTTAACGCGGGATTCCTGTGCCCCCTCACATCGGCGCCACGTTGAAACAAGAGGTGCACGATCTCGAGGTATCCATTAACCCTGTGTGGGTAGAAGAATGAGGCGGCGGCACCCAATGCGCTGCCATACTCTGCGGCTGCCGAGTTTATATCGGCACCGTTATCAAGCAGTAGGCGAACATTGGGGACCACACCAGCCTGGAACGCCCAAGCCAAAGGACTGCCAAAATATCCACCAGGTAGGTTGACGTCGGCGCCGCTCTCCAGTAGGAAGCGGACAACATCAGGTTCACCACTGGGGGGTAGAACAGTGAAAAGCTGCACGACCCAAAGCGCTGCCGTAGGAGTCGTCAGGTTGATTGATGTTGGCCCCGTATTCAACCAGTAAGCGGACGACCTCGAGGTTGCCACTTTACACGCAGCACCCAGCGCACCAGTGTCTATATCGGCACCCCGGTCGATAAGGAGTCTCGCAATGTTGATTTGCGAGGACGAGAGACCGAACCGGGAGAAGGTAGCAGCTAATGCGCTGCCATATCTGGCGGTCTGGAGGTTGACATTTGCACCACTGGCCAACAAGAGTCGTACAATGTTGATGTTGCCAGAGCTGCAGGCAGTAGTCAATGCGCTGCCACCGAATGGCGACAATATCTCAGGATTGGCACCGTTCTGGAGGAGTAGAGCCACAACGCTTGTGTGCTTCGTGGAGCATGCGACGGTGTGGTGGAATTTGTCGTGGAAGTGTGCTGATGTGGTGTACTCCTGCACTGATGCATGGGCTAGGACGACGAAGACGGAATCTTCCTGACCGGTGGATTTGGTGACCAATCCTTCCAGCCAGTCAAAAATGGCACTAGCATTGCTTTGCCGGCGATCGGGTTCATGGGTGTACTGGTCCGGGTCGGAAAAATCGAATGAGATAGCATCAGCGAGCTGAGCCAAATTGAGCTTCTCAATTGCAAAAATTAACCATCGAAGAGTGGCCATGGCATAGATTTGATGCTTCTCCGGGACAGCGGCCAGGAAGCGGTCATATGCTCCAAACAGAGTAGAAGGGAGGCATTTGAGTGTAATGTCCAACTCCGTCCGGTATTTGCAGCGCGAGACCTCGGTGAGGAGGCAGTCTGCGAGCCGGAACCTATTCAGTCGAACTGGCGTCAGCAAGGGGGATTGTCTGCAGATACAGCTCCGGACAACCAAAGTCAACAAATTCGCTAGCAGGCCAAATACTATTTTCTGAGCTTGGCTGAGTTCAGAATCAGACTCAGCACCCCAGAATATGTTCAAAACCGATTTTTCCTGATTTTTTCCACGAGAAAATGGGTTCGGCCAAATTTTTTGGCCAGTTGAACAAAATTGTGTGTACCTCTTTGAGCCCCTGGAGGGTACCCAGCACTTGAGTGTACCATCCTGATAGCCACAATGTCTAAAATGAGCTCCAGGACTGTTTTACTATCCCTAAAAATGATTCCCTATTTCTCCCTTGAACCCATGGTCACTGAAGCCAGATTCAAGTTGTGACTGTTATGTCACAGTAACACCCAACTCTGTCAGGGATTTCCCACGCAACGGCTCGTTAGAAATGGTTGTTTGGTACAGTATCATGCTCAGATAGGTGAAAAGAGCTCAAATAAATCTACCTCTTTATAAAATTAGCATGTCCGTCTGTCTGTCTGAAGCCTATATCCCCATAAGGATATATTAACGTCGGTGACGCGGGCGGCAGCCTGCGGCCAACATCAAAAGCGGGAGCCGGCCCGAAGGGCCGGCGAGCGCTTGTATTTATTCAGGGGTATGGCCCTAACGGGCGGCGCCTGGATACCCCGTTTGCATACCAGTCGACTCGTGCACCTCACATCAATTCTATGTGAAAGGAGATGAACACTACACAAGCTCTAGCTACATGGGTACTGGCAATCGGCCCAGATAAATATCTGTTTGGTCTTGCTGTGGCTCTCCGCCCAATCCTTGATTTTGATGGCAAATACATTTTCTGGCTTCCAAAACCTCTTTGGACCCAGTATGAATCATCCAAAACACTCTTCATGTGTGTAAAATTGTTTGACCAGTTTTATTTGTCCTATACGAGCCCTGAAATAAATGATATTTGCCTTCTGATCTGGTCCAGGTTCAGAGTGCGCCTTTTCCATTGTAGATTATGATGACCTAACATCAAGTTGAAGGTCAGAGGACTCAGATACCATATATTGACACGAAAAATTCTTTTAGACCATTCTCCGGGTCCATGATACCCGCAGAAACACACTCTTTTCATAATATGGCAGATGCCACCAAAATGTGGAATTCAGATGGAATGGAGCTCCCAGAAAACTAGCATATTACCTCTGTACACGCACTATGATCCAATCATCATGAATATTGCATCGGAAAGCCACAAAACAGTCAAGGGAGACCTTGAAGATGAAGAACAGCGCGACGCGACGCGTTTGATGGGTTATGTGATCGCAGTCATGCTGTTTTGGCAGCCGTTTCTTTGGTCCGTGTAGCGGGCTCAGCTCCAGCTCGATTGGCTTAAACTAAATTGCAGGGCCATTGAAGAGTCAACCCCTAGGGAATTTCCCAGCCGGACTTTTCATTTAGATCTCCAAAGTCGCTGTTTAATTTGATCCCAAAGTCCAAAGTATTATTTAGGCCAAAAATCAAAATTCGGCTCGGGTCATTCCCAGAAGAATGTATTTGAAAAACTATCTCCCATACAAAGCTTGTCAAGATGGGTGCTGGATGGATTGGTATATCGGACTGAAGAAATGTACTGTGTTTGAGGGCATTACATAAGCGCCATCAAACCCCTTTGCATTGTCAGTCCCCATTAAAACTAAGACTGGTACGACGAACCCTCGCCTCACATGGGTCCTGAGCATAAATATGGTACCGTTTCCGTCTCCCCTCTGTGACCTGGCAACATATATGTCTTCTCTGGGTGCATTCACAGGGATGAACTAAGCTCTAACGAGAAAGCAAAGCTTGCGCCTGAGATAGGGGGTGGCGATACGGTTTTTTTTTTCACTGATGGCTTGATTTTGCCCATAAGCAGTAATTTTTTCCTAAAAAGGGATCCCACGTGGCCAAATCGGTGGGGTGTAGAACCCGGATATTATATAATATCCAGGCACATCATTTTACCTCTTATTTTCGGTGTCCGGCCAAAATTTCGGGCTCCGATCAAAGAAAAGTCTTATTTTCTCCGCAACGGCTTGATAGTTTTGGGTCAAAATATTTCTGGGACCTCCTCTCATTGTTTCCTTTCGATTCCAATAGGTATCGGAGTGCAGGTAAGTGGTTGGTAAATTTGTTGACTTTGATTGTCCGGAGGTGTAGATATGCGGGAAAAAACATACATCCCGTCGCTTTTAAGAGTAATTTCCTCTGCGATACGATCGACATCGGGCCGCCGAGTCTTGTATTTATGTTGGTATGGATTTCGGTCCGAACGAAGTGCCGTATGTCTTCGTGCGTAATGCTGTACTTCAGAGCGATATGGGGTACCCCGTCGAAGCCCGCCGTGAAAATATCGCGTGTTTGGCTGTTGAAGAGAACATGCAACTGGGTTTCGTTCCACTGCCGGAATGTCGACATGAGCTCCACCAGGCGGTCGTGATCATCAGTGTCGCACTCGTCGAGTGCATCAATAATGATATGGGTACGGCCCAGCTGTCGGAGGAGCTCTGGAATGATAAAGAGAAGATCCTTGTAGCCCGGCAAGGTCCGACCCGCAGCGTAGTGCGTGTCGAGACACTTGTAAGCATCCGGGCATTGGGCGGATAATTGGAGAATAATGCCCCGAAGCGCGATTTCAACGCTTCGTGTTTCCAGGTTTCTGAAGTCGAAAAAAAAATAGGCCATTGCGGGTGGGCGGCGCTGATTCTTCGCGGCTTGGAACAGCTTCTCATCTGCCAGGAGTTGGCTGATGACGGCTGAACTAGCGAATGTATTGGGTTAGAAACATGAGCCCGAAAGTCAACAAATTATTACCAGAGCACGCTCTTACCTGCACCCGCTAATCGGAAATCAGTAGCCGAAGTCAGATGGGTACGATTATTCTGAGGGAGCGCGATGAGTTCCCAACAAATACGGAGTTAACTGGGACGTACCCAGAATCTCGTTCCGAACGAGGTGAGCTCTTGATTGATTTTATCGATCTTGCCGCCGAGCTGCTTATGAGTCGCTACATGAGAAAGGGTCCCCTGGTTGTCGTACTTGCAGACGATGTCCGAAGCCTTGAAGATCAAGCTTCATACATAGCTTTGTCAGACCAGAAAACAAGAGACACTGAACACAACGCACTCGGCGTATGTTCTTAAGTCTGTCTTCAGGCGCTGGATTAGGTCGGACTGCTTCGTTGTCTCGATTTGCAAGACGGTAGCACAAACATAGCCACTGAGACCGGTAATGTGGGCGGCGAGGATGTCTTTTTTGTCCTTGGTCGTCTTCATATCCTTGACGAAGAGAATTAACCCAAGAGAACCAACGGAATAGAAACGAGACGTACATCGTAAAGCTTCAGAATATGAGATAACAAGGCTCCCACTGGAGCAATAAGCGGTGTCTCTTTGACGATATCTACCACCTTTCCGGCGAGCTCCAGTGCGACACTGGGACTATCGATGGCCAAGTCCGTCACTCGGCTTGTGGACTCTTTGTTGTCGGAAGCGGCATCGGCGCCAGATCCTGTGCGATGAATCGAATCCCTGGCAATCTGCCTCAACTCCTTTGCGTCCTTCGTCGTTATGGGAAGGGCGAGGAGGTGCGTCGACGTGGGTGTTCGGAAGCAGAGGCAAAGGGCTACATTAAATGTGGTAAGTGCTCTCATAAGCAGGCCTAAGCAACACTTTACCGCCGCCCAACCTCGGCAACGGAATGTGGACTCCACTCAAAAGGCCCACCGACAGCCTCCCCATCGCCCACGACATCCACCTCCGCATCCCCTTCCGTATCCCAGGCCCGAAGCTAGCACCAAGTCAGGCAGTACCTCCTCCTGCGTGTCGCGCTCGTCCTCTCATACACCCCCGCGTCTGCGCTCGGGCCGGTGTACGCTCAGTGCCCGTTCGTACCGCGCCTAACTATATACTATCTTCATTTGGGGGTCCAAATGAAGTGGTGGTGCACCTTGAAATATTGCAGAATGCGATCAATGCTTCCTTTTTGGGCGAATTTTGTGGCGGTGCATGGTGAAATATTGCAAGATGTCATCAATATTTTGGTGAACAGAGTTTTTTTTTTTTTTTTTCTCAAACATGTGTGTTAAATGTGGCGGTGCACCTTGAAATATTGCAGAACGCGATCAGGACTTCGTATTTTGGGCAAATTTTGTGGCGGTGCATGGTGAAATATTGCAAGATGTCATCAATATTTTGGTGAACAGAGTATTTATTCATTTTTTTTCTCAAACATGTGTGTTAAATGGGGCGGTGCACCTTGCAATATTGCAGAATGCGATCAAGACTTCGTATTTTGGATGAATTTTGTAGCGGTGCAGGGTGTAATATTGCACAGTGTGACCAAATACTTCCGTTTGATGTCGAATGATCAATATCTTGTGGTGCATTCTGCAAGATCACAACAAGCAATCAATATTTCAGCCCTGATTGCCTGCGCTCCAACCGTTGTACCTAAACTGCCCCAGAATATCTTGTATGACCATTTTCTAAACATAGGAGCACCAAGAGTGGCAGAAGAAACAGGGCCTCAAATTTCCCAGCGACTCTACTCTTCATTGATCCCTGCCGTAAAGGCCAAAGCGTCAGATTTTGATTTACCTGCATAAGGAAATAAGGTCAGCTGACTATGACATCACCACCACGCCCGCGGCGTGTTTTCCAAGAATCATCAAACCAGGTTCAATCAGATTGCTATATACTATAAGAAATACATATATTCAAGCGCTGTTGTACAGTCACTTCCGCCTGTAGCTGGGGAACCAGCCCTTCCCGCCGCCAATGTCCATCAATTCTGGGGTGTCGATGTTGTCTGAGCGGCACAGGGAGCAGATCGGGAAGAACCCGTAGGTTGGGTTCTCATCCATGATCCGCCCAGCAAATTCCACCTTGACCGCGTCCGACCCAAATTTGTGCTCTGCGTCGGGCATGATCCGCGCAAAGGCACCTATGGAATCGAGGTCCCCGCTGCAGTCCTCCCCAATAATCACCACACACCAGGTACCGGTCTTCATGCTTGTGGCGGCACTTTCGATCCGTGTACGCTCCGGTGCTGCGCCTATGTACCCCGATCTTTCGGGCCTTGCATTGCCTGCCCAGATCTTGACGTTCTTGTGGGGGAAACCGACCTTGGCCTTGAAGCCGCTCGCAGCCGCGTTCCTATTCGAAAAATTGATAGGACGCTCGAGGACGACGTAGCCCCGCCAACCATGCTTCTGCCCCACGCTCGCTGCCAGGTGATCGTTCGTCTGTGTCTTTCCATCCACCACGAAATCAAGACGTTTCCGCACGAGATCTGGATGGCAAAGCCACTCCCCTGACCTGTCACGCGCCTCCTGGTCCACCTTGAGCTGCTCGGCTGGCTCCAGCGCCTCGGGGAGACCCAACCACAGCTCGTCTGTTCCGTCGAGCTCTTCGCCCTCGTCGTCCGACCCTTCAAAAATGTGGAACTCGTCGTCTGAGCCCACAGCTAACGATGCCTGGTCGTCCTCATAATCCACCTGATGGCTGGTCAGCTCTTCTAGCATCCGCGCTGCAGCATACATACCTCGTCGTCCTCAAAACTCGGCGCGCTGGGCATTGCCACATCCGGCGACCCTGGCGCTGCATCGGCGTTGAGCCCGACGTCCGATCCACTCTCCGCGCTAGTCATCACGACATCCAGCGGCGCTGGCACTGCATCAGCGTTGAGCCTGACGTCCGACCCACTCTCCGCGCTAGTCATCGCCACATCCGGCGGGGATTGACGCCGCACAGGGAAATATATCTGAAATTTTTTTAGTCAGCTCTGTCCGTGCCTTATCTCAGGCAATCGCACCTCATCTTCCCAGGTGAGGTGCGCACTGGCCTGAAACTCGTCTTCCCAGGTAGCGAGGGGATCGTCCTGAAAGGCGAGTCAGCTGCGCCCCGTTAGTGGTTACATGTTAACATACCTCATCAGGTAAAAAGAGGGGCATCCGGGCTCTGCTCATCGCCCTCGGCTTCGCAACCGCTCTGCCTTTTCCTTTCGCAGCCGCCGAAATTTGTGGCGGGCTTTGAGATGCTGAGCGCGGCGGCAGCGGAGTGGTAGAGCACGTTTCAGGGCGCGCTGGCGGTGAAAGTGAAAGCCACTGCGACGGCGATGACACGCGCTGCGGCGGGGGCGGCGCCAAGGGTTGCGGCGTAGCCAGGCACGGCACCGTTGCAGAGCGCGCCGGAGTTGCAGAGCGCGGCAGGGTAGGCAGGTGCGGCGAAGTTGCAGAGCGCGCCGCAGTTGCAGCACGCGGCGGACTTGCGGTGTGCGGCGGACTTGCAGGACACGGCGGAGGTCAGGTTTATGTATCTGATCCGTGAACCTGGGCCCAGGTTCACTTCATTTAGGGCCATTTGAGCCCTAAATGACACTCAACATTGTGTTTTCTGGCCCATTTACCATGAACCTGGCTTTTTTTACGTGAAAATCTCTCGATTCGCAGTGAACCTAGCTTTTTTTTGCGAGAATGTGGCTTTCTTGCATGAACCTGGGATTTTGTGTGATTTCCACGTTAAATGCCTATTTGGGCCATGTTCTGTTCATTTAGGGACATTTGAGCCCTAAATGACACTCAACCATGTGTTTTCTGGCCCATTCACCGTGAAGCTGGCCTTTTTTACGTGGAAATCCCTCGATTCGGAGTGAACCTGGCTTTCTTTGCGAGAATGTGGCTTTCTTGCATGAACCTGGGATTTTTGTGGGATTTCCATGTTTCATGCCTATGTGGCCATGTTCAGTTCATATAAGCCAATTGGAGCAGTAAATGAAACTCACTTAACTCTCTACATGCCTTAAATGAAACTCAATGATTTGTTTCCTGGCCCATTCACCGTGAATGTGGTTTTTTCCTTATGACCCTGGTAGTTACGTGGAAATCCCTCAATTCACATTGAACCTAACTTTTTTCTTTGCAAGAATGTGGCTTTCTTGCATGAACCTGGGATTTTATGTGATTTCCGTGTTTCACTCCTATGTGGGCCATATTCAGTTCATATAAGCCAAGTTGGGTATTGAATGAGTCTCATTTAACCCTCCCCACACCTTAAATGGCACCCAATGAGGTGTTTTCTGGCCCATTCACCGTGAACCTGGGACTTATGTGGAAACCCCTCAATTCACAGTGAACCTCGCTTTTTGTTTTCAAGAATGTGGCTTTCTTTCATGAATGTGGCATTTTCATCTCAATGGTCTCTTCATTCAACCTAGCATCCAGTGTAAATGAACATACTGAATGCTCCAACGGACGAATCATTGAATCCTGCATCCTTGGTAAATACACATTGCAAATGACATCCTTGTTGCATCATGTCCGCGTTCCACAACCAAATGTGAAAACCCCTCGATTCACCATCATTGTGGCATTCCTTGGGATGTCCATTCAAATGTCTCTTTATTTCACCTCGTGTCTATTAGTAAATGACCACAAGTATCTTGCACAGATACAACACATTCCAGGAACAGCTGGCTCAGAGGGCTACTCCATTAGAAACTCCTAGTCAGCGATTGACTAGCTAAAAATAGACCCCTAACCAAAAATATAGAGCCTGTCCAGGGGTACAAGAGTTGTCTAGCAGTGTTTTTTTTTGTCTAGGGGCCTAGTTGTCCTTTAAAACATGAAATACTGGTGCGGATACAACACTTTTTCTCAAACAAACCCCCTGATTCCCCATGAATCTGGCATTCCTTGCACAAATGTGGGATTTTCATGATTCATGTGTCAAACATCTTGGATGGGGTCTGTTCTAGGCCATTGATCCATGCCGCTTCTTGGGCAGAAGACACCCTGAACGAAACCGATGAGTCTTTGAGAAAGATGTAAGTTGCCCAACAGCATCCTGCCTTTTCATGAACCCAAGGTCAGTACCCCTCAATTAATTCTCGGGGCCTTTGTAGCCATTTTTTTTCTGCATGTTGAGCGGCGATGTCTTTTGAGGGGTTATACTCATTTAACCGCTCGGTGTTGCTAAATAAAATGAGGTTTCTGATGTCTTTGCGGATCGGCCTGTATATCGGAATATCTGCGACTCAGACGTATCGTTGAGGAAGTACACTTTATTTAACGCGCCCGAATCATTAAATGAAATCAGTCAATTGTGAAATCATAAAAATAAAAAATAAAAAATAAAAAATAAATAAAAGAAGACCGCAAGCCACACAGCTTCGCTTGGCAACTGGGTCTCCAACGCCTGGTGCTGCTTGCTTGGATTAGGGTTAGGGTTAGGTTAGGTTAGGTTAGGGTTAGGGTTAGGTTAGGTTAGGGTTAGGTTAGGTTAGGTTAGGTTAGGTTAGGTTAGGGTTAGGGTTAGGGTTAGGGTTAGGGTTAGGGTTAGGTTAG